>VWZX01005355.1:4099905-4114429 GCA_013399015.1 Galbula dea | reverse complement strand
AATAAATTATAAAAGTAAAAATAAATTATAGACAAAAATAATGAAACCAAATTTCAGAAGTATTCTGATTTATCCATCTAACTGTCATTTTGCAAAACTTGGGGTTTTTAATGGTTTTTAAGTGCCAAAATCATGAAGCTGTTCCAAAAAATGTTTACTTTCAATAGCTTATGAGGTGAATAAGAGGAGAACAGAGTGTGATTTAAGGTAGTACAGTTTGTTGTGCAGTGTAGTTGATGTCTTTTGCAGAAGAATACCTCACCCCTTTTGCTAATAAACAGCAACATAAAAGAACTAAAAATGGCATTAAATCTCTTTGGGTTTGGATGTTGATTGGTTGGTTAGGGTGTGTGTGGGGGGTTGTTTTTGGGGGGTTATTGCTGATTTGGTTTTTTAGGTGTCCTGTTACTGCATTTGTTCCAGTGACTGATGGTTGGAAAAGGGTGATACAGGGTTCATTGTAAATATCTACTACACTTTGTATTGTGCCTTGTCTGGTTCCCTAATAAATTACAGTAATCTGATGATCTTTTCTTCCAAAAATTAACTGAGTTTACATATGTTTATCCTTTTCAAAGGAGATGTAATTTTGCCTTGATCTTTAACAATCACATTAATGGAGAGGTTTGGGGTTGGAAAATGAGCTTGTGGTGTCCCTACAAGCAACACCCATTACAAACTATCCATTAATCTTTAGATGTTAATTTTCTTTCCCTCTTGTTCAGGACACATAATCAGTGTAAAATCTAATTACCTGTTTCCCCTACTGAGCTGGTTTAAAACTACCCTTTCAGCTTTATTGACTTCAGATTGTTTTAATCCTCATTTAAAAAGTTGTTGCAGAAGGGATAACTTTCTTTGCCCAAGACACAGGTGAACACCTGATACTGTAGAATTACAGTGTTCTGTTTCTCAGCATTGCATTTGGTTATCTTCTCTTGAAAGAATACAGGGCCATGAGAAACCATTTCAATGCTGATGTCACTCTGCAGGTCTGGTTGTAAAAGAGAACATCCCAGAAAAGCTCTCTCTGTAGCAGATTGTTGTTGAAGCAAGTGTCTCTGAAGTTTAGAGCACAAGTGTTATGAGGAGCAGCTGAGGGAACTGGAGATGGTTAGTCTGGAGAAGAGGAGGCTCAGAGGAGACCTTCTACAACCACCTGAAAGGAGGTGGCAGTGAGGTGAGGCTCAGTCTCTTCTCCCAGATAACAAGTGATGGGACAAGAGGAAATAGCTTCAAGTTGCACCAGGGGAGGTTCAGGTTGGATCTTAGGAAGAATTTCTTCCCCCAGAGGGTTCTCAGGCATTGGCCCAGGCTGCCCAGGGAGGTGGTGATGGAATCACCAGCCCTGGAAGAGTTCAGAAACATGCAGCTGTGGTGCTTGGGGCCATGGTTTAGTGGTGAGAATGGTACAGGTAGAGCATGGATGGTTGGACTGGATGATCTCAGAAGGCTTTGCCAACCATAATGATTCTGTGATTCTAAGTGGCAATGGTTTATTAGAGGAATCCATTGAACACAGTGAAGATGTGTGTGTGTGCTGTGTATTTGCATGTTGACAGCCCCCCACAAAAAAAAAGGCTTAGGTAATTTGTCCTGACAATTTTGAGTCATGAATTTATATGTCTAGAATATTTTCTTTAATGTTGTACTAATGTTAATCTTATGATGTGTGCTTTCTGCTTTGTGCAGCTCAGGTTTGGAAATCCAAACTAAGATTATATGGTTTTGTAATGAAGATTTATGCTGTGAAGTACTGGCTGTTTTGGCTAGCATATAAAGGTGTCTTTATGGGGTTTTACTCTTGTAAAACACAAAATCATGTGTGAAAATGTTGCATCTCTTTTTGAAAGATGGGTCCCATATCAGTTAATTCTGTAACTTGATTTGAGCATACAACCTGAATTACACACACAATTCCCTTTGGCCTTTGTTCTGCCACCCACAGGCAGACTGAATAGCAAGTACCTTATATACCCCAGATAATTTCTTGGGTTTTAAACAACTATATCTCCTGCTAAGTAGCTACAATGGCCCAGTAGGAAAAAAAAAAATGAGGTTTTAATTGTCAGTGCACATAGATAAGTCAAAAAGGCTTTACAGTGTCATTTTTAACAGAGAAATGAGACAGCTGCTTGGCTTTCCAGATATTCAGCATTTCCTAAACATAGTGCTCTCAACATGCAATGCAATGGCTGTATGATATGTTGCCTATAGGAATTCATCTGTAAATCTCACAGCCATGCAGATTCTTTCTTTGTGCTAAGATCACCTACTCTTCATCAGGATAATCCATGGATTAGCAAACCAATTAACAGCTTCAAATGGCCCTTGGCCTGATTATTTTTCAAATACTCTTAAAATCAGGTCACAGCAGATGGGTATATTCATGTCTGATTGAAATGTAATTGAGAATATATATATGTACATAGATACATAACTCAGAAATGAAGAATAACAATTATTAGAGCATATATTGTGTGTCTCTGATCTTTCCTTTTCAACTACTATAAAATTCCATCTGGAGAATAAGAGGAAGGCCAAACCTGGTTTATCTAAGCTTCTTGCTACCATGAGCATCAAGCCTTAAAATACAAGATTGCCTTCTGTAGATCCTCTCTTACCCTTTCAGCTTCAGTGTAAGGACATATAAAAGTCAGGACAGTGTTCTGCAGCACTTGTAAAGATGGAGTAATTCCAGTGAATATGGATATTTGTAATGTTAACTGAGGCCTTGACACAGTGTCCTGTATTTGGGCATAAGCCTGCTTGGGGACTCAAGTCTTAAAGTGAAGCATTGGAATGTCTTTTCCTTTTCTTAGGTTAGATGATAATGAGTCAAGTACACAAGTGTCAAAGCATACCAGGAGTATTTGCAGATGTGTCATTAGCATTTTTAATGAAGAATGTCATGCATTCATTTCATTTCTCTAAAGAAGAACCTTTTTAGCCAGGTAGTTCTCCAGATGAACTGATGTCAGAAGAGGAACATCAGTCTCTTTTATTGCCTAATTTTTCCTCCTGGCTGGTTTCAGCTCCTGTGTTTCACCACAGGTTATCCAGAATCTTGCCATCTTTGCCTTCCATCCTGCCCTGTTTCAAGGTTTAATGATAGAGGTAATCAGCTCTTCCAAACAACTCCAAATTTTCTGTTGAAAGGAGCCTGGAAGAAAGTTTCTGTCTCCCATGAATGGAAGAAGAAATGCTGAACACACTGATTGTGTTTGTGGAGGGGAGATTTCTCTTCTAAACAATAAAATAGCTATCAGATGCAGTTCCTCTCCTCTCTTTTTGGAGTTATTTAATAGAATTTGGCTAAATCTTGACAATTGACAGGAACAGAAAGGGCTGAATACTCTCTCTGCGGCTGATGGAAATTTCTCCTGCTGCATCTGACAGTTCTTCCCCAGAAAGAAGGCATTGCTATCAAAGACATAGCAACTCTCTCAAACTAGAAAGTTTGAGTAAGTTGATAAACCTCAGAAAAAGCTGCCTTTAGGGCAAATAAAGCACTGGAAGGAAAAAAAGTAAATCAAAGGCAGTGATATAAGCTAGCAAACAAAACAAGTCAAAAGCATTCTCAGAAGTCCTGCTATGAATTGAGTTGAGACTGTCAGAAGAGTTGCTGAGCTTCAGTAGCAGATGGGGTTTGTTTCCTTGCTTGTGGGGATGGCTTGCTTGCTGAAAAGAAAAAAAAATCATTCTTAGGAAAGACATGAGCAAGCTTTTCATCTTTTTCTTTTACAATTAGGAGGAGACAAGGCAGTTCAGTTGAGGAGGATGACAGTATGTCAGACAGCTTCTCTCAAGTCTGCCTTCCTACAGTCCTGCTTCTTTTGTGTCAGAACTATTTTCATCTCAGGTGCCAAGTGTGATGAAATGAGGGGGGTTTGAATTTCATGTCTTAGAGCCCAGCTAATATTAAGATGCTAATACTAATAAGTGAATGTAAATTACAGTTTTCAGTTCCTTTCCTGTGGGAGTGACATTCTACAGTCTTCTGTTTGGAGTGCCAGATGTATTTTACCTGTAGGAAAGTCTGCATACTGTGTTGCTCAGACATGCTTCAGACTTAGCTTATTTTTATTATTCTATATTTCAGTGTATTTTCATTTCCATAATTCATTACAAAGTCAAATTTTAAGGAAGAAAACCAAACCCTAGGCAGGCAGATTATTTTTGGCCATTCTTTGCTATGTTTAGGTGATGTTAGGTTTTGGTAGAACAGAAATTAATGACTTTTAATTGCTTATGATTCTGAAAGGAAAAGAACATTTCTCTGTACTAGCTCATTCTTACAGCCATAGCTGAATGTATAATAGCCTAAGCAAGTGCAGGAGTTTTGCATTCACTTATGTCATCAAGCCAATGGAATTAATATCTGGCTGTGTCTTTTGTTTCTTTAATGCATTGCAAATCCCCTGAAATATTTCCTTACATATTAGGGCTGAATAACAACATAGCAGAAGAAAGGAAGGAACCACAGATAAAGTAAGAAAAGAAATTAGAAGCTAAATTTAGGAGGTCAATTGTTCTTTCAGTTTGCTGCCATCTACAATCTTTTCTGTTTGATGCAGCTTTTATAATAGCACTGAAATAAACTGTAAACTCTTCTGCTGCTTATGTCCCCCAAAGACATGGCCAATTCTGTCTTCCCTGAAGAATGGGATCCCCCTGAGGGGGCTGCTGGTGATACTAAGCACAAGTTAGTGTTCCATATCAGGGGCTGTAAGTAATCTCTGTAGAGCCAGAGATTAACTAGCTCACCAAAAGTAAAATACACTATTTGCCGTTACAGTAAAATACCATTTGACATTTGTGTCTTTTTTTTTTTTTGCCACCAGCTGTGCCCATCCACACCACCACTGGAGATCTTCCTTTCCTGCTCTAATCTGTTCATTTGTTTGGATTTTGTTTCCCTCATGCATTGGCTGTGAGCTGGAAAGCATTCTATAATGCTTCATTTTCCTTTTTCTTGTTCTTGGCCTTTCCTTAGATCCTCTAATTTTCTATTATTTTATAAAGATCACAAACCCTTCCCCTTTCCTCCTTGGATTAACTCAGAATATTTTTTCCCCTGAATTATTTCTAGTTAGTAACCTGTGACTATTGAGGTCCTGGAGTGTATCCAGAGAAGGGCAACAAAGCTGGTGAAGGGTCTAGAGCACAAGTCTTGTGAGGAGCAGCTGAGGGAACAGAAAAGGAGGCTCAGGGGAGACCTTATCTCTCTCTTACAGCTACCTGAAAGGAGGTTGCAGTGAGGTGGCAGTCAGTCTCTTCTCCCAGGAGACTAGTGACAGGAAAAGAGGCAATGGCCTCAAGTTGCACCAGGGCAGGTTCAAATTGGATATTGGGAAGAAATTCTTCCCAGCAAGAGTTGTTAGGCATTGGCAAAGACTGCCCAGGGCAGTGATGAAGTGACCATCCCTGGAGGGCTTCCAAAAACATGTAGACCTACGTGGCAGTGCACAACATGGCTTAGTGACATGGGAGTGTTGAGTCAACAGTTGGAGCAGATGATCTGAGAGATCTTTTCCAGCTATAATGGTTCTCTGATTCTATGCCTTCATGTACTCTAGAGTTTAGTTTACACATTGAAAAATTCTTCTGCATCTGGATAGGCTTGAACCAGAAATGATCACAGAATCCCAGCATGGTAGGGGTTGGAGGGGACCTGGAAAGATCAGCTAGTGCAACCCCCCTTGCCAGAGATGACTGGTGATGGAGGTAAGCTTCTGCATACAGTCTGAGAATTTAGTCCTTAAAAACATGTGTGTTCAGGAAACAAAAGTCATTGGCTTATTTTTAGTTTTGGATCCATTACTGATTTCTTTGCCCAGTGTAGAACTGGTTAGAGAAGCAGGATGAGAGTAGAAGCTCTGGGTTTGTGTCTGTGGTAGGATTTCTGAGATAACAGATGAAGCTACTGCTTGTTTTAGTGGTTTAAAGAATTATATGGTACAAGTGAATACAAAATGAATGTAAGAATTTTGGGGAGTTTTAACTGCTTGTGACAAGGCCACATTTAACAGGGTTAAATGAAGTGATGGTGGTTCCAGCTCTGTAACCTTTCTCCTCCTAGTTTAAAGTTCAGATGAAATAGCTAAAGATTAAAAATCTCTGTTCCTGCCCTATGCTTTATTCCTGTGCATGGGAAACACTGGGATAAATCCATCATGAGTTTAAAGCTAAACAAGAAATAATTAGTGATTAGGGGCAGAAATCCTGCTGACAGCAGTTTCAAATAAAGGAAATGTGCATGTTCTGCTGTCAGTTGAAGACTGTAATTGGAAGCTGGCCATTTAAGAGCTTGCTGCACACAATACTGTGTGTGATTTCCTGTAGCCATGGAGCTTATCAGAATATTGTTGGTTTTTTACAAGGTGTTACAGAATTAAAGATAGAACTAAAGTGGATATTTGGAGCAATGAGTCAGCTTAGCTTAAGCAAACAGTTTTATGATGTGGCATGGCTGTGGAAGGTAAGAGATTTTTTTTTGGTGCATCAAATCTGACATGCAGTGCAAAGGTTGCCAACTTTACCTGCTGACCAGTGTGTGAGGCTCTCCTGATGGGTTCTGTCATGTGAATAGTCCATCATTCTCTTGACCCAGACTAATCCAAATTTTTAAATGAAGAAGGAAAGGGATGGCATAGCCTGCTTGCCCTGAGACTCAATTGCATATCCTGGTGCTCGTGAAACTGTGGAAGGCATGAGGACCTTCTGTGGTCACCTACCTCTGAATTATTTCTTAGTTCACTGATCCCTCTGAATCCCAAAGGCAAATGGGGTTGGTTTTATGGATCTTGACAAGGGTTTTGTACAATCCCTGGGTTATGGGTGTAATTTACATAGGTAAACCAGTGTGGTGGTGTCTGTTGCTGGACCTTTCTGAATTGCAGGTGTGTTTATTGCCTATACATTCAGTGGTGGTTGAAATTGATTAAAATAGTGAAGATTAAGGAGTGTTCTCATTACAAATTTTAATAAGCACTATTCTAAATTGGAAGGAAAGAAATCATTTGAGCAATTCAAACACAAACAGAATTTCCAAAAGCAATACTGTGCTATTAAAATTTGACTTACACTGTCCATGATGCAAAATGGAGCAAGTGCTAGGAAAAGCTGTTTCACCTGGTATAGTTTAGATAGAACTAAAAGGATCTGATTTTTTTGAATTCCACATAAGTATCTAGGGTTTGGGGGGGTTTTTGTTGGGTTTTTTTTGCTTGATGTTATGTGGGGAAAAGCAACTAAAACATGAATGCTTTGACTATGACACCACAAATTCTTGTGTGGTGTTTCTGGGGAGATTTCCCTGTTTGTCTTGTAAATGACAGCTTAAGCATGCTGAACTCAGAAGAGTAGTAACAGTAGGAATGTGCCTACATGCAAAAGATACAGATTCACTTTCAGTGGTTGTGTCACCAGGGTTTCTGAGAAGTTGAAAACTTAGCTTGAAAGCTCTGGCAGAGACAGAGATACTCACCTTTGACCACAAAGCTGGCACATGGTTCAAGTGCTTCAGGAATCCTATTAAAAATAGATATATATATATATTTTTCCTCTTAGAAAAAGGCCTTTGGGGTTTTTTTCCTGTCTAATTTGAAATAATGCTGCCTGTTTTTCCACATTTCAGGGATACAACTGTACAAAGCCTTACCCTACAACCTTCTGTTAAAGATGGTCTCATTACATATGAGGATTCACCACTGGTCAGTAGTAACATTTGCATTGTCTGTTTGGAAATGTTTTTCATTTAAAAGCATTCTGGCTTTCCAAATAAGAAAGTTCTTTGTGATTTGATGGCTTCCATGGCATAGGCAGTGAGTGTGGTAACGTTTCATTAGCTTTGGTCACATTTGTTGCCTTTGCTGTGCCAAATCTTGGGAGTCTGCATGCAAAAATAAGGGTGGAAAATAATTTAGTATTAACCTGACATTTTCTGACTGGTATTTTCCTCTTTCTCTTCTGTAGCATGTCACACCTAGCTGCTGAGCTGGACTCCAAACAGCTGTTGCAGCCATTCTGTAGTTCTTTCAGCTGCATGTTGAGAGTCTAGCTGCAAGCTGCTTTTGCACTTCTCTGCCGGCACTCCCAATTCTTTCTCAGGCAGGCTCCTAGCACAGCCCTTTCCATCCCTATCCTGAAGAAACAGAAACTCCCACTTTTCATGTGTCAACAACCTCCTCTTCTCTCTGCTACAGTTCAGTCAGAGTCCCTTTCTTGTCTCAGTGCCACCGAGATGTCACTGCTACTGACTGAGAAACAAGGAACGCAGTTTCTTACAGGGCTTTTGGGGTGGTTGTAATGTTTTGATTCTTTTCTAGGTGAAAGCAGTGAAGCTTGGCCATATATTGGTAATTGATGAGGCAGACAAAGCACCCACCAATGTTACCTGTATCTTAAAAACCTTAGTAGAAAGTGGGGAAATGGTTTTGTCAGATGGAAGGCGAATCGTTGCCAGTAAGTAGATGGAAAACATTTTGATCACTTCCAGTCAAATGTCCTGTGTTGCTGCCTTTCAGCAGTTGCTTTACTAAAGAGACACCCAGAAGAGTCCAAAGGGAGAAAGGACTTGATGCTAAAAGGTTAAAAAGTCAAGATTTTGACAGTCATTTTCCTTACACTTTTGCAAGAGCTACAAAGCCAAACCATCAGTTGACTTCTCTGCTTCTCATTCCCCAGAAGAAATAAAGGTCAAGTTGACCAAACTATCATCTTAGTGACTACTTAATTTGATCAGATCTAGAGGTGAAGCTATGGATATATCTAAGGTTGAATTGTTTAGCCCTTCATATGCTCATATTATTTAACTATATCCTGCAGGATGAGAATATTTTGTAATTTAATGGAATTTAATTCATCTGAATGGCAGGAATGAAATATTTTGGGTTCTTTTTCTAAGAAAGGCTGTGTTTGAAATGCCCTCTTGGTGTTAAGAGACACATTGTATTCCCCATTGGCTCCAGCATTTTGATGACATGAGATCCAAACAGGACAGGTAGTCCCCACTCCCAAGAACACTGGGTGCATTTTTATGTTTTGAAGAAATGAAGAAATCTAGTCTAACTTTGTTTAAATAATTTGTAATTGCAGAACTTCAATATCCAATTAATACATTTTTATTTCTTTTCCAGATCATGCTGATGTAGAGGGGAGAGAAAAGGTAATAGTTATCCACCCTGATTTTAGAATGATAGTCCTAGCAAATAGACCTGGATTTCCCTTCTTGGGTAATGACTTTTTTGGCACATTAGGTGAGTGGTTCACATTAAATGGTGCTCTTTAATGGAATTGATTAATAGAATAACTGTCTTCATTGGATTTCATGAGGAGGTGGGGTCATTGTGCAGACTGATACTTTGTTTCACAGAATACACTGGAGGTGAGATTCAGCTTGAGGTCTAACACCTAAATTGACATATCTTAACAAAAGAGCCCAGACTTGCTCTGAAGTGTACAGCTGTACTGGTCATCTGTGTTGTTGTATGGGGTCTGGACAAGCACAGCAGATAGAGAAGGTTACAAGAAATCTTTGTTAATGAGCACCTATTGGATAGAAGAATTCAGGTTGCATAAGAGCAAGTGGTGAAGAATTCCTTGGCCTCTACAGTCCAGTGTTAGTCTAAGTGGGTCTCTGGCAGGGCTTTGACAGTGTTACACCAGGGCTATGAACTGAGTAGACCTCCAGACTCCACTGACTGTTGTCTATATTAGCTTAGCTATTTCTGTGCAGGCACCTTCATTTGTGTGGTTTTACCTCTTAGCTTTGGTCCTAATGCTGACCAAGAGACTCATAAAAGCAGGTGCAAACCCAGTTCCATTTTGAATGAAAGCTTTTTGTTTTTCAGATGTAATTCCTAGTGAATGAGTCTTCCATGCCAGAGACACACTGGCTCTCAATTTCACCCAAGATCTTTTAGTACAGCCTGTTTCTTTTTCATGACCTAATTTCCCTCCTTGCATGGACTCTTTAGACAGCATTATTGTGTTTGGCCCCCATGGCAGAGGCTTGGTTGGGGTTTTGAGATTCTTCTTTGATTTTGGTTTTCAAGCATAGAGGCTCTTCTGCTTTTAATCCAAGCCCTTTTCTAGAAGGATCTGATCATGCTTCTGCAAAGTTTTGTATGACTGTTCAAGGACTCTTTACAAATAAACTCAATATTATAGATCATATGATTGGGACCAATATAATGTAAATACATGGAAAGAATATCTTACTAAATATCCTCAAGACAGACAGAGAGAAAAGATAAACTCACTATTTCTTCTAGACCTCTCAGTTGGGTTAGCATTAGGGCATTCCTGCATATCAAGATTTCACTGCATCTTCTGGTGTTTTCAAGCTGTTCACAGATTGGTCCTGTTCAGCCTGTTATTCTTTCTCTAAACCCCTTGCCCTTGCCTGGCATTCATTTGAGTTGTGTTTCCTCTTGAGGTTAATTTCCCCCTAGTGATCACCTTCCTTAAAATGGCAGGAGAGATCTCCATGTTTTGGGGAAGCAAGTTTGTCCTTCACATTTTTGAAAGTGGTTTCTGACTTGTTTTGTTGTAACAAGCAGGTACTCAGCATCCTCTTGAGCCATTGCTTTTCCAGTGAAGGTGCTCTGTGGAACTTGAAAGGCGCTCTTGTGATGCTCTCTTTTTATAGGTTACTTAACTGTATGCTTTTCTCTCTCTTTTTAGGGGACATTTTTAGTTGCCATGCAGTTGATAATCCCAAACCAGAGTCTGAACTGGCTATGCTTAGACAATATGGCCCTGATGTTCCAGAGCCAGTCCTTCAAAGGCTGGTGGCTGCTTTTGGAGAGCTTCGGAGCTTAGCTGACCAAGGGATTATTAACTACCCCTATTCAACTAGAGAAGTTGTGAACATTGTCAAGCATTTACAGGTACAGTACCTCACATTTCATGGGAAACTTGAGCTCACCACTACTCCTTTTTTAATGCTTGAAAGGTTTAGAAAAAGATGCCATTATTATGTCATACTTAGGCAAAGTTTTACATCTGGAAGGAATCCTCCTGCTCAGATGTTGAGGGTAAGGATTACAGATGGACACAGGCAGACATTTTTCCTTCCTTGTCTATCTCCAAATAATCTGAAGTTGTGCTGTCTTCTGTCACCAACTGGTGCAGAAACATAGGACTTAGTTTTTGTTTGATTTGAGTGTGAAAGGCATCTAAGTGCAGATGGAAGAGCTGCATTGCTGAGTGTCTTCAGGACTCTCTCTGCTTTTGTCCTCTTCTCTCTCTCTGCTTCTGTCTCCTTCACTTAACCAGGTTAGTGTAGTCACTTCAACTTGGGCACTGGGCTCAGGTCAGCAGGGACTTTTCTCATCTGTTAAGTTTTCACCTCTTTCAAAGGCAAGTGTAAATATCCAAATAAACCTCCCAACATGCAGCTTTGATTTCTTCTGTGGCATTGGTTTTCTCTTTAAAAGGAAGCAACATTTTGTTTACTGTAACTTGTTTTTCAATCTCAATAATAAAAAGGCTGGGAGTAGCCAAATGTAAACAATGAATATAAACATAATGGTTGTTCCAAAGAAAGAAGTTTTTAGGTTTTCAGGTAGCAAAGAAAGAGGAAGGAGGGAAATGAGTCAATAAAATTGCTGGTCCTTAGGAAGGAAGGAGGGAAGTTAGTCATGTTGTTAAACAATTTCCCTTACAGCAGTTCCACAGCCCCACTCTCTTTGTGCTCTTGTGTTACTTTCTTTCACATAATTTTGGAATTTTTTGCTTCTGTAAAATAGGGTTGAATGTTCTGGAGAAAAAAAAACTGCTCTTGATTACTGTTACCTGAGAACACATCAGAGCATTGGAGCTAGTCAGTTAAAAAAATGTTCTGATTAAGGTGGCATCAACATAATACTAGGAAAATATCTGCACTGTAATTGAGTAATTGTGGTCTTCAACACAGAGGATTTGTGTCTACTGTGTAGTTAATAAAGATTATTCAAGCAAGGAACTTGTAGCAATTTAGTTAGAGCTTAGACACTGCTTTCAGAGCCAGGTTGCCTCTATACTAGCCTTTTCTTAAGGAAAGGGTCTTTTTTGGAGAAGCTTAAGATACCAAACTAGTTTGAAGACCTGAAACTGCAGGCATGGGGAAAGTTGTCTGATGCAGGTGCCTAATATGATTGCTGCAACTCATTTTCCCCAGAAGAATTTGAGGCTTGCAGTTCTAGATTGCAGGTGACCTGTAGATAGTGTTTTTGTCTTGTGTGCCTGCAGTTTTCAGGCTGTGTCATCAGAAGTACTGATGCTAAGAGAGGCTTCTAGGCAAGCTGAGAAGCTCTGCTCTTGCTCCATTGAGTTGCCATATGCTGCCCAGAACTACCTGTGTGTGCTGTGACTGCTTCTCTGCAGTCAAATAAGCCAGTTTTTGAGAGACCTTTTGGATGTTGTTATGCAGACTGAGGAGTCACCTGGTGTTCCTGGTAGATGTTAAGCAGGCAAGCCACATTAGTCCAGATAAAATGGAAACAGCTTTTTTTTGACTAACTCTCTTGAGTTTGGGAAAGTTGAGATTTTTCTGACAGGCCTTTTTTCTACTTTGTATCTGGGATTGCTTTCTGATAGTTAGCACTAATATAACAGTTTTCAAGCAGTAAGTTAGCTTTGGTCCTGAAGTCTGCTAATCATCAGGCTTTTAGGCCTGTTAAGTAAGCTTTTGTCCTATAAGATACTGCTTTTTTTTTCTGATCAGTCTCATCTCCAAAGGAAACTTGGCTTATCAAGTCCCAGTTTGTATCTCTTTTTCACCTTGAAGCCAAACATGCATCAGTGATAACCTTTTGGCCAACCACCCAACCCAGGCCATTCTATGGGTCTAGGAATTATATATATATAACATTGTTAAAATTAAACCCTATGTTACATACTATTTTAAGGAATAGCCAAGAATCTAAGTGAAAATACTCTAAGGAACACAAGAGTTGTTGCTTGTAAAGGGGAAGAATCAATGAATAATGAGAACCAGACAGACTGATGAGAGATCAATATTTTGTCCACTAATCTGGTTTGAAAAATCAATAGAAACCAGATGTTGGGTTTTCTAAAATGTTCAACTCAAAGCATTCAATCTTTGTTTTCTCTTGTTTTCTTCAAGTGAATAGTCCTTGTCTTCCTTCAGGAAGGAATTGTCCAGGCAGTTATTAAACAGTGGTTGGATTTGTTCTGATGGAAACCAAAGAGTTGTGGGGGTTTTAATAACTGAAGGAGGGAGCCTTCTGACAAGTGGCTTGTGTTCACAACAGGTTTTATTGACAGCAGTGATCAGTGGTACCTGAGAAAATAACTTTTCTATGATATCCTACTGCTGGAGTCTTTAAAAAGGGCAAGAAGGGAGGACTCAGGGAATGATAGGTCAGTCAGCATCACCTCAGTCCCTGGAAAGGTGATGGAACAGCTCATCTTGGAGAGCACCTCTAAGGATGTGGAATATAAGAAGGTGATCAGGAGTACTCAGCATGGATCCTTTAAAGGGAAATGGTGCTTAACAAACCTGATTGCCTTCTGTGATGGGATAAGTGGCTGGGTAGACAAGGGAAGAGCAGTGGATGTTGTCTACCTGGGCTTCAGCAAGGCTTTTGACTCTGTCTTCCACAATATCCTCATAAGCAAACTCAGGAAGTGTGGGTTGGATAAGTGGACAGGGAGGTGGATCCAGAACTGGGTGAATGGCTGGTCTCAGGGGGTTGTGATCAGTGGCAGGGAGTCTAGCTGGAAACCTGGTTTCCCCCAGGGGTCCAGATTGGGGCCAGTATTGTTCAACTTACTCATCAGTGGTCTGGTGAAGGAATAGAGGACCTCCTCCTCCTAATATCTAATCTGAACTTCCCCAGGTACAACTTGAGGCCATTTCCTCTTATGCTAAAGAAGATAAACAGATTGAGATAGTCCTGCACACTGAGTGCTTCACATGGTTTTAAATTTACCTGTGTTGTACATTTTTGTATATCTGGGGTTGGTTTTGGTTTGGTTTTTCTTTTTTCAGTATGGTTTTTACTTTGACTCCAAGGTGCAGTTTACCATCTAGAAGTCAGTCCTTTCACTACTAAACATTGTCAAAAATGTTTCACATTTATTTTACTCATGGGATGTTTATGGGGCCTTTAGTTGAAACAGCTGTTGGGAGAAGGTTTATTTGTAGTACCTGTTCCATTCACTAAAGAATGGACATTGCAACCAGCATGGCATAGGCTGTAGGACAACTTTGTTATATATATATATATACATAGGCTGTAGGACAACTTCGTTATCCCATTATATATACATGTGTGTATATATATAGGCTGTAGGACAACCTTATGTTATCTCATCATATATATTTATATATATATATATAAAAGAATGTTATATTTTTATATATTATATTGCACATATCTTATATATAATATATATTTGATATATGTAAAATAACTGGTATTTTATGAAGCTGTAGTGATGCAGAACTTCTAATAGGTTCATCATGGACAGGTTTAAAAAGCAGGACATAGTTTATCTTGCTTATATATCC
>VWZX01005355.1:3281918-3414621 GCA_013399015.1 Galbula dea | reverse complement strand
GTTTTCTCATACATTTATGTTGCAGACACCCCAATCAGAGCTAGTTATTTAGAATGCCTTGGGGACTGGTGAAGGAGATTGGCCTTTCTGTGGGCAACACCCCCCAGCTGAAGCTAGACAACTTCAATAAGTCCACAGGTCCTGTCAAGCCTGGGCTTCTCATGGGTTTATAGCTTCCTTTGGGGGAATCTACCTGCTCTAGAGTGAGGATCCCCTATGAGCTGCAGATGAATATCTGCTCCATGGGCTGCAGGAGGTAAGCTTGCCTCATCATGTCTCTGCTCCATGGGCTGCAGGAGGAGAGCCTGCCCTCATCATGTCTCTCCTCCATGGGCTGCAGGAGGAGAGCCTGCCCTCATCATGTCTCTCCTCCATTGGCTGCAAGGGGATCTCTGCTCTGGTGCCTGGAGAACATCATCTCCCTCTTTCTTCACCAGCCTTGGTATCTTGTAGGGCTGCTTCTCACATGTTCTCTCTCCTTCCTCCAGCTGCAGTTGTACTGCATTTATTTTCTCCTTACATCTGTTATCACAGAAGTGCTACCAGCTCACTGATGGCCTTGGCCAGTAATGGGTCTTATCTTGGAGCTGACTAGCATTGGCTCTATCAGACACAGGGGAAGCTTCTAGCATCTTCTCACAGAAGCCACCCCTGAAGCCTCCCTGCCACAAAAGCCTTGCCTTGCAAACCCAATACACCAGCAAAACAATGACACATATACAACACTGAGATGACAGCTGCATGTACTAGTCCCCAATGGTACCTATGCTGAGGCTGCTAAATTGCACTCCCAAAATAAAATGAAGGGCATGGTGCTCAACATGACTTCCCATCATTAAAAAGAAACAATTTTTTTAATATAGAAAACTATAAGCCTACAAATGTAGATTTTTAAAGCATCTGTCATGCCTGAATTCAAGCTGTATGAACCAATAAAGAAAGCATCCTCACTGTATGAGCTGGAAATCAAGCTTCTGCTGTGCCTTTAATATGACTGCAGCAGATGGAAGGCTTTAGAACACATTTTGCATTAAACAAGCATTTTTAAAAATGATGATAAATAGAAAATAGAATAGTCTTGGAGAAAGGCTACTAAGATGACCAAGGAGACAAAGAGACTGTCTCCTGTAAGAGGAAGTTTAAAAATTTAGCTTGTTTAGCTCAAATGCATCAGAGAAGAGTAAGCAACAAGGAAAAAAGAGCTACTTAAATTATTCTTTAGGCTAAGTACAAGTGTATGTTAAGCTGGCCATGAATAATGGAACTCTAAATTAGATGAGTGTTTTTTGACCAGTATAATGATTTTCAGAACATCCTTCCAAGTGGTGGCCAAGTTAACAGTGCAGTAGATGTCTACCTGCAACCCATGGAGGACTCCCACACTAGAGAATGTGGATGTCCCTGAAGGTGGCTATGACCCCATGAGAAGCCCATGTTTGCCAGGCTCCTGGCAGACCCTCTGGATAAGAGTCCAGGCTGATGATTATGGGTGTTGTGCTTGTTCTCTTTCCCCTGCTTTCTTTTGAACATGTGTTAGTATCATCTTCTGGGTGACAATTCTTTATCCTCAATAGAGCTATGCAGAAAAACTGTTAAAAGTTCCAGGTAACCTGGTACTGAGGTGGTACAGAAAGCACTCCCCAAAATAAAATGCTGTCAGTAGGAAAATTCATCTTCTTTAGACTTAATTCTCTTTATTTAGCTACCACCAGCCTGCTGGTAAAAGATCATCAGTCCAAGGAGATTTATAGATATACTAGTGAGATTGAGAATGCTTCTTATGAAACACATGAACTTCTCAACAACAGGTGTTGATTTTCATTGGTTTCCAGCACTGTTTTTGGCACCAGAAGTGGCTATGAACTCTGCTTGAAAAGTAAACTGACTTTGTGGTTTAAATGTTCTTATTCTTTCTGGGCAGGGGAGCAGCATTTTGCTCCTATTGCTCAGACAGCCTAATGCTATGGGGCATGATGCATGTTAGGAACGCACTTGTGGCTGGTATTGGAATCTGCTGGAACTGGGAGCTCTGATGCTGCTGCCTTTCTGTCATGCTGAGTTTTGTTCATATAGCTTAACATAAGCTGTTGTAAATGTTATAAATTGTTTCTTGATGTAAATATCAACAAGGAAAAGTGCTACACCCTGTTAACAGGGTTTCACTCTTTGCTGTTGTATATAAGTTATATTGCTATATGTTTATATATCTATATATCCCTCAGAAATAATCAGAGAATTAAAATAATTAGTTATACTTGCAACAATTTTTTGCTGGAAGAAAGTTCTTCAATATTTTTCCAGTGAGGGAAAGGGTGAGAAAAGAAGGGAAGAAAAGAAAGAAAATCTAATTCTTATGTGAATGGAGCTGATCAATACATGAGAGTGAAAACCAGAAGAAACACTTTAGTGATGAGAGTACCAAATTATTGTAATAAAGAGTACAAAAGTATTGTCTTGGTAACAATGACTCAGAGATCAGAATGAATGGCTGCAATGATTTGTGCAGTTGCCTGGATTACCTGTATTGCTACAGACAGACCCAGCATAGGTATATTGAAACTCTTGGTGATGTTGATGATGAGTGATAAAACTTGCCTTAAAGCTTAGATATTTATTAAAAGGCTTCCTAAAGTTCATGGGCCTTGTGGGTGAACTGGAACAGAATTTCTGTGCTTCCCACTCTAAGGAATCCTGCTCTGGCAGGTGGGTTGGACTACATGATCTTTTGAGGTCCCTTCCAACCCCTGACATTCTGTGATTCTGTCATTATGGTTTTGCAATGACAGCTTGAAAAAAAAATGTGTTGAAGTCTGATAGAGTAAAACTCCTCACTTAGAGGCAATTTTCAGCCAGGCAGCACCCTAATGCTTCCTGCATGTTGGTAAGACAAGGATATCACAGCCTTTATGCCTTTGAGAATCTCTTTCCTCTTCAAATGAAATAAATGTGGCAATATAGAGCTTCTTTGCATCTCAGGTTTAAATGGCAGATTGTAATTAGTGTTTCAAGCAAGTGAAATGTGACTTGGGGAAATCTGCTGTGTACAGCTTGCAAATTCTGATTAATGTTATAAAAAACCTGTTTCATTTGGTGCCTCCATATGTGATGAGTCACCTAAAGCTGGTGAGATTCCTGCTACACATTGCCTGTTCTGTCTGAGAGATACTGCAGATCTTCCACAGGAAGAGCATCAGGGACTAAAAAGTGGTAAAATGATGCATATGCTAAGGAAAAGAGTTAGAGAAACCTCATTTGACAATGATGAGGCAACAGTGTGGGGAAATATGCATTGAATATGAGAACAAAGACCAGAGGTGTGAAAGCACATTTAAAGGATAAAGGTTAAAATATCACAGGATTTTTGGTAGCTGACTTCAAACTCATGCACAGAGACTTCCAGACTTTTTCCTTCCCTTTTTCTTTGTGTTTTTTTTGAACTTGAAAACATATTGAGGCAAATCTGAAATTTACTCAGAATTTGTCAGCATGCTGATGACTGAATGAGGAAGAAGAATTTTTACTGCTTTGTCTGGAAGTAAAGACACATACACATTTCTTAAAGTGTCTATAATTTAAAGTTTTTTGTTTTACAGACTCTGGCAAAAATTCTGTGTTATGTGTTCAGCTGTCACATCTGCTGGAGACTATAATCAGCCCTATACATCTACAGGGAAGGTAGTTACTCCTGTTAAGTATGAATATAGATGAAGAATTACATTGTCATACTTGAAAATATAAAAGAACAGATGAGGACCAAATACTTTTAAAACAGAATCATCATTTTTGTGCATGTGGGGGGGGAAAAAACCAACTCCAATCAAACATTCTCTTCATGGTAGAGGCATTTTGTATGGTTGCAAGACCAAAACCCCCAAATGTTCCTGCATTATTTTGTTATAAGAATAATCTTCTCCTGGTCATGTCTTTCCTTTGCATTAGTAAAGTGTTTCCTCACTGCAGGACTTAGATTGCTTCATCTGACTGAGTAGTCTTCAAAGTATTCTCCAGTAAATTCTCTCTTTCTTTTCTTTATCTCAACATTGAATATCTTGGCATCACTCAGTCTAGAGAGATTGCTAACAGCTCACTCCAGAAACCAACATCTTATGCCTTTATTTCCATATTTCATTCTTCAGATGCTATCAGATAATGTTTGCTTGGTGGGACATGGCTACCTTTAAAAGAAATGAATCTTCTTTAAAGTTCTGAATGTGGTTTTTCCCCAGAGAAACAGAGGGGAAATGTTGGGACCTTGCTGTGGAAAAAAAACCTGTGAGGAAGACAGAGGTGATGAAGGCTGAGACTTAAAATAACTTGGGCTCTGTAAAGAGAACCCATAAAAAGCTGGTTTGTCCTCAAACTGCAGTGGCAGTAGGAAAGACTGGACAAGAAATGCCCCATGTACTTATTTAATACACTATTAGTAGGGCACAAGTAATCCTAAAATGCTTCTCTTTGTACTGTATGCTCTGATTCTGGTCACTGGATCATCTTAAATCACAATTCTGAATCACAGTCTTAAATCTGCTAGGCAGTGTTGGCTCCTAGGACATGAACACTTTAGGAGCAACCTAAACCATCTAAACCACAGTTTAAAAAGACAGGGTTATGTGTTTGGTTTTACCTAGCCTGGTTCTATTCTGCATGAGAGATTACCCTCATTTTACATAAAGCAAGGCAGATGATTGTGGTAGAAGAGTGGCAGAATATGGGACTTTGGGACCTGTTTTCTCACCTCTAAAAATCTGTTTCTAAAGCTACTCACTGGACCTGCACTATCTTGAAGTGGATGTGACAGCTCCTACAGTGTCTTCTAGAGGAACCTCTTCTCCTGAACAAAAATAAATGTTAAGAGGTTCAAGGATGGTTTTGGTTTGCATCCTGTAGTGAGTAGAAGAGTCACAGAATGATTAAGGTTGGAGAAGACCCTTAAGATCATAAAATCCATCCTAATGCTGCCAAGTCCACCACTAAAGCCAAGTCCCTAAGCTCCAGGAACAGAAGTTCCACTATGAGTTGGATTCTGGAGCTCTTAAAAAATGGCTACATTCTGTATGAAAGTGGAAACAAAATGTTTTCAAATTCTCTGAAGGAAATTGCCTTTAAAGTTGAGTCAGGTCATTGGAAACATTTTGTTTCAGGAAAACTGAGGCATTTAATGTTGATATTGCTAATGTTATTCACTACAAAATGTAGCAATACACAAGTAAAATATGCAAATTAGGAGTCACTTTTAAAAAGTAATTTAAAAAATAAACCCCCCACTTTGATCTCTATACATTGCCAAAGGAAAGTCAACCTTCTTGACAATCTCCTTCCTTTTCTTTTACTCCCCAAATGAAATTCCAGAAGAACTGACCTGATTTTACAAGGGTCTTGATGGTTGTCACATTATGCCACGATGGTACAGCCTATTCTGATGGCAAATGGATCTTTGGGAGTGTCCCTGAGCAGCTCTGGTAATGAGTTTATCCACGAAACATTTGCTGAACAGGTAATGTCTACTGAATTGAATTACTCTGCTTCCTTTATAACACACTGATCTTTAGATTCATGGTTTCATTTGTTTACTTTCCTGTCTTATGGCTAAAGTGAAACCAATCAAGGAATAAAAGGACAGGACACAGCACTCTATTGGCATGCAGTTTACATTCTCCTCTTTGCAGATCTGCAAGCTTTTCAAAACTAAGGCAATAGAAAATTAACTCTTTTATTGAAGGATGCTGGGAGTAGCTCTCAATCCCACCAGGGAAAAATTTTATCTTTTGAAACATAGCTTGACTTTAGTTTTTATTATAATTCACTCAGTTAATGGAAAGAGAGAAAAAAAAAAAGCTCTTTAAAAATAAATAAACCTCACCCATCAGGTCTCAGGGAACATGAGGACAAAACTTCACTTTGTTATTAGCAGAAGGGCTGGCTTATGTGTACTTTAGTCACCACCAATTGTTGTCTGCCAAGAAAAGGACAATTTCAAAGAAGGGCTTCCAGTAGATCATGCTTTTGGTATTTATATATTCCTGTGTAATCTGCAGAGCAGCCATAGCCTGAGAATATTATGCAAAAAGGCTCAAAGAGATTAAGGTGTGTTCTGCACAAGGATCTCAGATATCTAGACTGAAACTATACAAGCTGCTATGAAGGGGAAAGGAATAATCCAGCATGCATTTTATGAGTTTTTTTGGATGAGGGCAGGGGGAAGTCAACTCTTCCAATCAAACTGTAGCTACTCATCACAGCTCAGAGCTGCTGCTGCTCCCCAGCTCTGTTTGTAGGAAGTGCACACTGCAGATGTGTCATTGCTACCCAATGTCCTTCTCCCTAGATAACCTGAGTTAGTTCAAGTATGGCTTTATTAGAGGTTTTCCAAGGTGAGTCCACCCATGGCACAGAACACTTAACCTTGTGTCTTTTCTGCCCTCTGCATGGTGTCTCTCTAGCCCTAGGACACAGCCCCTAAGTTTTCTTTGCTGGTGCAGGCACACTAACATGATTGATCTGACAGTGACAACCACCTTGGAGGAGCCAGACTTCTAGCTAGCTTAGGAGAGACTGAGGTCTAACCATTAGCTAAGCATGTGAAAGACATTGAGTTGAAGAAGGACCTGAGTGCTGAGCTTTGTAAATCCACTGCCTGGCAGATTGCNGGCTTTATTAGAGGTTTTCCAAGGTGAGTCCACCCATGTAAATCCACTGCCTGGCAGATTGTTTTTGACCAGCACAGGCTAAAACAGAGTCACTGCTTCCTCCAGAGAGCTCCCAGTTTCATTTCTCTGAAGAGGGCTCCCCCAAACACAAAGGGATAAGAGATGTTGAATGAGGCCACCATGGGGTTCCTGTCACTGAGCTCCCACAGCTACCTGTTCTCCTAATCTGCTCCTTGCCTCCCAAGTGTGATAACATATTAGCATTGCCATTTGCTGCATCATTTTAATGAAGCCAGTGGCTGTAACAGAGACAGCCAGGCTTCCTTATCTGTATGGGCCTTCAGCAGCAACTTGAGCAGTTTGGAATTACATGAGTCTCCTGAGACATATGTTAAATCCTTTTCCTGGGGGTAATTCAGAGCTGTATTATGCCAGTCAGCTTTGCTAGGGAGAAGGTAGGATAAATTGTCTTTCTGTGTGAGACTCCAGTCTGCATGTTGGATTTCCATATGGTGTAAATACTGTTGCTTTGTTGACTTCACAGTCATCTCCTACTGAGACAGCTGCATCTCCTGGCTGGGGACAGTCAAAAGTAAGACTTGAATGGAAGTTTATGAGGGAAATTCAGCTTCTGTAGGAAGCAGTATCATTGGGCCAGGGCAAACAACTTGCAAGAACAGAATGCAAGGAGATATTTATCCACCCAAACCAGACACTATTGTCAGTAAAATTACTGATGTTAACAAGTTGAATGCTTTGTTGGGTCTTAGCTGTTTATTTCTGGCATCAGCTTATTGGGCTGCAAATGATCTAGCAGTAAAGACTAGGGACTGTGACTCTATTTCCCCTCCTTAGCTTTGGCTGTGAAACTGCAATCTGTTCCCCATACCCTTACCATTTTTCTCTTGCCTCCTCCACATCCAGGTAGAATCACTGAGGTGAACTTAGTTTAGGGGCAACAATGAGACTGGTTAGCAACATGAGCATCAAATATCCTTTTCTCATGAAAATTATTTATTGAGAACTCCAGATTGTGCATTGTCTTTGAGTGTAGTTGTGGAAGGAGTTCATGATGTTAATGTTTCTCTGTGACACCTTTAGCAATTTAGACTAAAAGTATCCTACAGATCACCTTTTTAACAGTTCTTTGACTTGGCAGTTTGAGAAGAAATTATTTGCTCAAATTAATAATTACTACACATATTTTCCTGGAATTGAGGCACAAAATATCTGTTAAAAGATCCTTTACTTCTAGAAGCACTCCCTTTTATTTTCTAGCAGCCCATACATTTGTTGACCTTCAGAACAGAGCTGTATGTATCACTGGGGGTTTTTTTTGGTTCAGTGGTTCAGACAAAAAAAAGTCATTCTGAGTCAACCTGAAATGAAAATGTGTTTGGTTGCTTCTCTCCCAGCTCCTGAGAATCAAACCTAAAAATCATTTAGAAGGAAATACCTTGTCTGACTCCACATAGCACCTGGTAAATGTTATGCTGCTTTAGTAATGGAGACAAAATTTGGGACCAAGGGCAATTCCTTCAAGAAAAGTGGCTATATCACACTATGTTCTTCTGGTTCCCTCCTTTTTCTTGCCCCTTGAACTCCCATGTATGCAGTAGCTGTTGGGGAAGTGGGAGATGCAGGTTTAGATTCCCCCCCCCCTCTGATTTTAAACATAGATTTGCTCTCTTCTGTACCATGCCTATTGATGCATTTCAGTCTTGCTTGCTGAGGCTTGGTAAATAATTGAGTATTCATTTTGACAGACAGGGGAATAAAAGTGAAAGCCTGCTTCTTTAGCTTGCTGGTTATGATATTTTAGCTTAGAGGTATGAAAGCCAGTAGAAGTCCTTGCTTCAGCAATTGTTTAACCACTTTAACTGGCTACAGGGGCTTTGAAAAGAGAGTTCCTTCCTAGAAATACTGGAATGCCTAGTGCTAAGGGTGTTTTTTGCTGGTAAAGGAGACTCTGAGTTCAATTACTGATGTGCAGAGAGTAGAGGAGGACTGGAAAACAGCCTCCTGCCCTCCATCTGTGAGTGCCCTCCTGAGGGGCAGTACCACTCTCCACTGTGTAGTTCTCACAGGGCTGGTTTTGTAAAGTTTATGGAATATTGTGTTGCTTTAGCCAACTAACAATGTTTGTCTGAACCCACAGATAGTTAGAGTTGCTCCAAAATTAACCTGGTGGTGAAAAGAAACATCAGGGCAATGTCTACCATTGCTAATTCAGAGCCCTTCTTAGATTTCACTTGAGAGCTAGGATTTTTTCTGGAGTGGAGTGAAGGGGAGGTTATTTAAGGAAATTATGAGAGTGTGCAGCTTGAGGCTTTCTGTGTAAGTGAATAACTGTGTGTGAATTAAAAATATTCCAGTTTCAATCTTGTTAGTCTTTGAGACAGACATATTTTATAAATAGAAATAATAGATGCTCAGAAAATGCTTAGAAACACTTTGAAGATATAAAGTGATTAAAAAAAAAAAAACAACCCCAAACCCAAAAAGAACCCACCAAAGAAAAAGCAGAACAGAAAAGAAAGAATAAAAGGAAAAATAGAAGTTCTAAGTTCATGCCAAAGAAAAGCCTCTGAAATGTTGACAGTTTAACAGGCATTTTCTATTCTGGATGTTCCTGCAAGTGATACCCCAGACTGTCTTTTAAAGGCACAGCAAGCAAATGTTGAGTATGTGTACCAGTGAATTGAGCTAAAATAAGGAACAGATTTTAAAGACAACAGATAACAACCTCCTGAAAATATGCTATTGAGTCCAGGTCTAGAGGACACATCCTTGCATATTCCTATACCTTTCCAAAACTCTTCTGTTAATTAAAGACCTACATTTCAGGTATAACATTCCCCAGGCCTTTCCCAGTGTTTTGGTTTCTAGGGATATCAGGACAGATCTATCCTGGCATTATGGCCAATGCTTCAGAGGAAGGCAGAAACACTAGGAGTTCCTGTCAGTTTAACCTGAGGAGATAAAGCCCTCTGAAATTTGGTAGCTAATTTATCCTTGGGATGGGATTATAGATCTAGAAAGCACCAAAAAGCACTTACCTATCTGGACCTTGTTTTCTTATACCTTATTACAGAGCCCCAGAATTTAGGGGTTGGAAGGGAACCTCTGGAGATCACCTAGTCCAACCCCCCTGGCAGAGCAGGGTTACCTAGAGCAGCTTGCAGAGGATGGCATCCAGGTGGGGTTGAAATGTCTCCAGAGATGGAGACTCCACCACCTCCCTGGACACCCTAGGCCAGTGCTCTACCAGCCTCCAAGGAAAGAAATTCCTCCTTCTCTCTAGATAGAACTTCCTCTGTTTAAGTTTATTTTAGACATCTACCATGTAGAAGCCTACATTTGAGTTAGTCATAGGAACTGTACAAAAATAAGCATTTCTGGAGGATTTTTGGTGTTTTAGTGTCTAGCACAGGTCAACCCAGATTGTGCATTGGAAAGGGCTGTGAAGGAAACATTTGCTTTCAGCTCAGATGTAGGCAAACAGCACCACAGGTGTCCAGGTTTGAGCTGATGTACTTCACCCATTTTAATTAACTTTGGTTTATTACATGGGAATGGCAGGATGCCCATCTAAGATGTTTCCCTGGCATAGCTGAGCCACTGTACTTAAAAAAGGTTCTTCCTATCATAAATGCCCTATCTTCATTAATTTTACCTCCTTTGGTTTTTCCCAGGTCAGGCCAGAGCAGGCTAGCAAGGCAATGGAAGGGTTTGTTTCACAGGGCATTGTTTCTCAGAAACTCTAAAGTAATGTAAAAAGAAAATAAAGAGAAACAGAAGAAAATAAAAAGGGCAATAAACAGTTAGCTGTGTAAAATGTCCTATTATGTGATTTAAGATTACATAGAAATAATAATCTTGAAACATGAAATGTACCATTTTGCTTTATTGCTGAGAAACCCCAAATTTATCTGCACTAGGGTTTAAAAGTCAATTCTTTAATGAACAAGAAGCCCTGCTGGTGTTATATTCTCTCCCTTGTTTCCATAGAATTATATGCCAAGCTATTTTATTAAACAGATGATCTAATACAACACTATTCAAAATTTGGGAACCTTACTTTATTAAAGCTAATATTCAGAGGTTATTGGGAGAATAAGAAGGCAGTGGTTTCAAATGCATTAAAGCAATGGTAATGTTCATTTCAACTTCCTTTTTAATTCTTGCCTTGCCAGAACCCTGTGCCAATCAAGGAAAACTCATTAATCCAGCTAACAAGCATAACAAGAATTTTTCTTGTGGAATCAAGTAGGCAGAACTCTGTTACACACTGTCCATTAGCCCAAAGTCTTTTGCCTTTTCTTGTGCAGAGTTTATAACTCTGCTTCCTATAATATGTTCCTCAATTAATTTTGGAAGGATCTGATCCTGCCCCATTGTGCAACAGTGAGGGACCTTTGGAGTTCTTCACATGGTGTCTCTGCAGTCCATGAGCACAGACAATATTTCTTCAATGTCTCTTGAAAGAGAGGGGAAAAAAAACCCCTCAAACATATGAAAGGAGCAAAGGATGGAGAGAAGAGAAGCAATTATTCTGTCTCTATTCTGGCCAGAGTGGTATGTCTGAGAATGGGACATTTGTTGGAGGGATGATACTTTTTGTACACACTACTGCTTTGTGACAGATGGCTTTCCACCACTGTGAAGACTCCTCATCATCCAAGTAAGGAGTTTCCCCTTGAAACTGTAGCTGAAACACAAAACTGAAGTTTTTCAAGTACCTAAAGATACAGGGCTTTGAGTCTCACTGCCTTTCAGTCAGGTATAGGTTGCTTTGTGTAGAAGTCACCTCTTAAAATTTGTCATATGTGCTTATTTCTGGCAAAACTGTACCCAGTTCCTTCAGTTTATGCAGAAAATCTTCCCAGAAGTACTATCCATCATCTGCAAAATGTGACATATTCTGACAAGGAAGGCTTCCCTAATATCCACCCTGACGTGAAAACACTGCACTTTGACTAGAGAGGCCAGAAAATATGGCTGCAGAGGTTAATACTAGTGGTTACCTCCTTCACTTCCATAATAGTTGCTTAAAACTGATAGCAAGCTGGAAGTAAATTGTTGAAAATACAGGCTCAGTGTTTGTTAGCTTCACATCTTCACATTTCCTTTAGTGTTTTTTCCTGCAGGTTTTCTTCCCCCAAAGACATTTGAATAATTGAATTCTGCTGGCAGGAAAACAAATTCTGAAGCTGCAAGAACAATACTGAAATTCACCTACAGATGTACTCATGCCCAGAGTATAGAAACACTCACCAAACTGGGGAAAAAATGAATAAATAAAGTCACAAACTTTACCAGACCACTTAAAACATACAGACTCAGACCATGGAGCAAGCACCATGTATCAAAGGCTCACAGGGAAGTGTTCAGGCTCAAGCCATAGCCACAACTATTCCCCAAAAGTGGTCAGATGATTTTGATCAGCAACTAAACTAGAAAGTAGATTTGCTAGTAGATATTGAGGAGGCAGAAAATGAGGTTGCCTTCAGCAGATGAATTATTCATTGTGAATTATTTGCTCAGTTCTAATAATTACAGCAGGGAGAAATTAATTAATGTTACAGCAAATACTTTAATTTTTAGAATAAAAAGATTGCTCATTGAAACAGGTCTCAGAAAGAGACTTCTCAATGGAAGAGAGAATGAGACATGATCAAGAACAATGTGAAGCTTCAACCTGAGGCAAATTTACACCTGGGAGTCATTTCACACAACTACAATCTCATACAGATCTAGTTTCAGGAAAGTACTTGGACACTTAAATAGTTTCTTACTTCCTTTCCTCTGCATTATGTTTATGAGAAATGTCCTTTTCTTAACCATGGTTTACAGAAGCAGCCACAGAATAATCCTAATAATCCTAAGTACAGGGTTAGTCCTGATTATTTTATTGATAACTTTATTGCCATTTCTTTGCCTCTTGCATTCACAATCCTGAAAGCTTTAGTGAATGGAAGGATTCTCAGCAATGAAGCAAGCATGAAATTAGGGTTGAAGGCACTAAACTGGCAGTTTGGATCTCCATGGAGACTATCAAGAGCCTGGTGACAGGAAATCTTTGCACTGATGTGGAAGGAACATGCTTAGTCAATCTTAGAGGGAAATAATGGGAAACAATCAAAGGAAAAGCTGCTTTATCTCAGCCTCCTCTTTACCATTAAATCTTTTAAAACAATGAATAGATTGCACTACAGAGAGGAATGTCCATGTAGGAGAAGCAATAGGGAAGGGAAAGACATTTTAATTATTATAACCACAGCCTTTCAGGAGGGTTGTTCAGTTTGAGAGATTAATTTATCAGAAAGCTAATGTGTTGAGGCATTCACAACATTTCTTGAAGCAAAAGCTGCCTTTCTATCAAAGTGGCAATTTCCAGGGAAAATCATGGCAATGAAATTTTTCATGTTTTCATGAAAATAAAATTGAAACAATATTTTTTGGTTTTTTTTTTCAGTTTTGGCATCAAAAGGAGTTAAACCCCATGTTTTAGAAGAAAAGATGTAACAACAATAAAATCTTTTTAGTTTGGTTTTCCTGACACCTTTTACCAAGTGCAAAAGCTTTTCCTGACCAAATCTAAGAGAATTCCCTGGTATTTTCTGCAGGTTGTTTAAAACTTGACTATAGAATGCTTTTGGCTTGTGTAGGGCTGATGGAAAGGGATACATTTAATTCCTCCACTCTGTTGTTTAACTAACAGAAGTTCTGTGCCATGACACATTATTAAACTCATAATTTAAACCTGTGTTCCAAAACCACTTTGTGAAAACATGGGTTCCCAGCAGCATCCAGCTGCTTTTGAGTTGAGCAACTATTTTGTGGTTATGACTCAACATGGGGAAAGGCAAGAGCAGCACCTGTCAGCATGGCTGTGCTGAAAGATGTCCCAACCAGTGGCAACAGTAGAATTAGAGAACTGCTGATACAGATATAGAAAGGATGTCCTTGCCCCAAAGATTTTTCCCCTCTGACAGAGCCCCAAACCACAGCATCTTCTTGGAATGGAGAGGCTCTGCCATGGAAGGCAAGGATATTAAGAGCTTACAGGTGTACTCACACAAAATACTTCCATGCTCAGTTTCACAGGCATATGTTTAAACAGTGAAAAATACATAAGAAACAAGGGATGTTAAGTATGTCAGTATTCCTCTTGGTTACTTGCCTAAATGTTTGGCAAAGTGCTTATTAATGCAGCCTGAATTCAAAGAGAAGCAAAAAGCTTCTTGAAATCAGAGTTCAAATAAATGCAAGGCAAAAAGGTTTTCTGCAAGACTCCCTTTCCTTCTTCCCAGGGAAGCTCTGGCCCTTGGGTCTGTCCAAATGTAGAATATGAGAAAGTCAGAAAACTCCTTTTTTTTCCCCTTCTCTCTCTCTTTTTTTTTCTCCTTTTTTTTTTTGTGGTTACTGTGTGTATTTCCTGCTTTCTGTCCCTCCTGGAGCAATTAGCCTCCTCTGAGCCCTGATAGAGTTTCCCATGGCAGATCTCCACAGCAATCTCTGCAGTAGGTCAGAGACATTTGCTGAAGTCACTTGCTTCTGTGGTTTTCACTTAACCCTTCTCTTTGCTACAGGAGGCAATCCTATAGCAGGGCACCAGGAAGAAGCAGAAACACAGGTGTTAATTCCACCCATCCCACTTCTTTGCAGAGCCTTAGCTCTGATGTTTTAATCCTCTGAGCCTCATTCACTGAATATACCACATGGCAATTTGTGTTTTCATTTTGAAAATAGAGTTTGGGCTTGACAAATCTTTTAACTCTTTGCCTTTTTCCCTCTGTCAGAGCCTCCTCTGTCAGCAGTGCCTGTACTGCTGGACCCCCTCCAGGCACTTGGGGAGCATGATGAAAGTAGCTCTGCCTGGCTATTACATTTTTCCCTTTCATGTATATATGTATGTATGTATTTATTTATTTTAAGCAGTTTTGCCTAGCCTGTGGCAGCTGTTGGATCTCTAATTGGCTGTGGAATTCCCCTCAAATTACAAGACCATACCAGACATAAAATATCAGCATTTCTGCAATATTGTGACATGGCAGCCAATATATTAACTTGGGAGGCTTTAATGATGCCAGGTGCCACCATTCATCCTTTTAATTTTCCTTAAAAAAAGAAAAAGTCTGACTTCAGAGGGGAGAGTTTTTAATCACAAAGCTACACATTTCATTAGTATTCTCATTCCAGTTGGTACTAATTGTTTATGGAGTGCTCAGAAGTCTGATAGATGCTATATGGCTCAGCAGACCTTAGGAGGGAGTTTTAGATATGACAAGGCAAGCAAGACCTGAACAATAACTGAAGCAGCCAATTTCTTCTTGTATTAATTGGATCTGGGATGAAAACTGAAGAGAGGAAGAAAACCCCTCTGCTATTCAAGTATCTCTAAAACCTCCACTGACTTAAATGGAATTAGTATCAAGGCCTTAACTACAGCCTTGTTCTCTTTGAGAAGCCATGGAAATAATTTCTCACTTAAGACTCTGTAAAACCTCCTGCTTAGTTCTCCTTTCTACAGCTTTTCCAGGCAGATTTCTGTGTGGCAGCTTCCCAGGTGTGCCCAGTTAGGGAAAACCTGATTTTTGGTGGCTTGCTGATGCCTAACTAACAATAAGAAAAGGAGTTTGTGTCCTTGAAGCCTCCCAGGAACATTGGAGCCTGAATTGGGTGTTATGCATTGCAGCTCAGCCTTTTGGAAGGACCTCTGGAAACAGAGCACACTGCTCAATTCTTCAATTAAAATGTGAGCTGTCTCTTTTATAGTTCTGTGGTTTGTCTCCCATTCCTTATTGCAGCACTTCTACCTGATGCAGGTTATTTTAACACTTGCTTTCTGGCAGTCAGTTATATATTGAGGATTTTTTTTTTTTTGTCCTCTGGGAGGTGTGCTCTGTTGTTTTGATTGATTTTCACTCTTTTTATTACCTGCAAAATACTAGATTCTGGAAGTAATAGCAACCATCATTAAATAGTATAGGAAATAAAAGATACTTTGCTTGTCTTAAGGCTGTTTCAATCTCCTTTTCCCTTTCTACAGAGACACATAAGTTTGTCTATGGCTTAGCAAAAGGAAAAAAAAAAAGCCTTTTTCAATGTAGAGATTTTTTGTCCTTTAAAGGCAAGCTTGAAAGGCCATACTTTGTTTGAAGAGAATGAGAAAAATAAGTTAAGCTCCAAGAGTCTGCTTTATTCTGCCCACTACATTTATTCCTGCTGTTAGCAGGATTAAAATTTACTACTAGAGAGAGGCATAAATAAAGACATGTTCTTGGAAAATATATGCAAATGAGAACATACCTTTCAAAACCTCATTTGGCAGTTCAGATGCCTAAGTGCCTGAACTAGAAGCAACTGTAAAATTGAGTGCAAGGTGGGGAAAATGCATACAAAGTAAGGCAGAGGCAGAAGGTGGCTGCAGTCTGGTTCTACAGGGTACCAGTTCAGGGCAGCATCCTCTAGGCAACTTTGCCATCTATTTGCCTTGGTTATTTTTTTGAGAGGGCATTTGTCTTTTCAGAGTGGGAGCTAGGTCTGGGGTTTAGGACATTGTCCCCTTCTTAGGATTTGCTCCCTGCTGTCCTTCCAACAGTGGCAAATAACCTTGCAAGGATGTGTTAGGGAAAACTCAGATTACAGCTGGGAGAGGGTGGAGGGACAAAGGGCTAAAGCTGCTTCTGGGAGGGGTGGGCAGCAGGTTGACAGCATCATTTTCCATGTCTGGTCCCAGAGGAGGAAGCTAACTGAGGGAGGGTTGTAGAGTTTGAGTTGAGAGTCTTCCAAAATCAATAATGTACGTCTGTATTCAGCACCAGGATTTTCAGGGCAGGTAATTTAATATGGCTCTGAAATCTTCCCCTACAAATATCCCAGCTGTGAGCAGCTGAAAATTGCCTGACCTCTCAGGCCTTGACACACAGCATTGTTGGGAGCAGATACTTCAGTGATCACTTTAAATCCCACTCAGATAATTAACCCTTGAAGGGCTGGGTGTGCCTTTCTCACATAGAAATGATACAGGCACCCCACTGCTGAGCCCTGCTGCTGGCCTCACTGGTGAGCAGAGATATGTCTGGAGAAATGGGGTGTGGTGGCTTATCTCTCTTGTAGGCACCTTGTGATACTGAAGGCTGGTGTCATTTACATTTAAAACTATGGAGCGCTCAAGCACAGGCCAGAGGAATGCCTTTCACAGAGTATCAGACTTTTTGCACAACAGCCTCAATCTGTGCAATTTGATTGCACCTGAAGAACCAACCCTTTGAATGACAAGGGCAATGACCTGAACCTGGCTTAAAATAGGCTGAAAGCTGGTTTTAATCCTCCCATTATTTCCTCCCAGAATGATTTCTAATCAAAGGGGACCAACCTGTGAAAAGGGTAGCTAGTTAGCATATATTTCATTCTTCCTTAAGTGTTTATTTGCATTGTTTTTCAGGCATTTGAATGAATGATGTGAATAATGTGGTTTGAATGCTTCAGTGGCTGGGTCTTTTAAATAAAACCAAGAGGGGATTGATCAGTGTCACGAAAGAGCCAAAGAATCCCTTAAGCAGCAGCTCACATAACTGTGGATTGCATAATTCAAAGCTGTCCTGGGGCATCTTTAAATCATGCATAGATTTTTGTTTTCTTACTTTACATTTTGGAGAGGAGAAAGTTAGATGAAAGTTTCCCATTGACCACAGTGTCATTGACAGATGTGCAATGTTTTCCCGGGGAGAGAAGGTCCCTTGCCTGCCTGCTGCTTTTTTGGGGGGGAGTGTTGGGGGTAGAAATAAGCTCAGCTACGTTCAGTAAGAGACAGTGTCTTAGCAATGCTTTCTCTCTGGTTAATTAAGATACACGTGGAAAAGGTAATAGAGGGAGACAAGTTCAAGCCTTTAAAAGTCACTTTCAGACATCGTTAGGGAGGATTGTGTGAGTATTGCCGGTTTGCTGGGGAGGGGATATGCGAAGCCAATTTTGCCGTGGTGCGGGAGGGCTGCCCGAGGCTCTCGCCGAATTCGCTGGATGCTGCTCCCTGTGCTTGAGCATCAGGTGGTACCAGGCAGAAGGTACGGTGAAGAAACCCAAGAGGATGATTTTATTTGTTCAGGACATTTAAGTTTTTCAAATCAGCAAATTAAGACAATGTAATTAGTTACCAACAAACCCCTATTTGCTTAGCCCGTGAGCCTGAAGAACTGGCATCGTTCAAACGGCACCTGCGGGTTATGTTTAATTACCGCGACGTTGAGGCAGAGGTATACATTTTAATTTTCTGCCTTTTAAAACTGAAGTCAAAGTTCAACAAGCAGATATTTATGAGAGAGAGGAGATTTTAATTTCCAGCGAGCTGCCGCGGTTTGGGTTTTTGCCCAAATGCCACTAGGTGGCACAGCCTGCTCATGGTTCAGGGCTTGGGCTGGGGCTGCTGCAGGCACAGCTGAGAGACAGGTAATAAACAGGCAGGAGAAACAGCCAGAGTGAAAAATGACGATGGAGACAAGAAGACCCTTCAGGTATGGATCTGCATTCTTGACTCCTGCTGGCAAACAGAGGTGGAAAGCTGAATGGAGAAGAGAAATAAATAGTCCTTGTAAGTGGTGGTGGTTGGTGCAGGGATGGAGGGAGAAGGTGTCTGAGGCATCTTGCACCACTGTCCTGAGATGTTAGAGCTTGCATGTGTGTGTGTGATTGGCAGTGCAGTATTCAGTCACTGACTTGCTTTCAATCTGCAGCTCCTTTTGCTAAGAGATATTGTAGGGGTTGATCAATCTCTGAGTGAGAAAAGTGGGGCAAAGAAACTCCCCCCTAAACTATTGTTGGTAACACACATCTCAGTTGGCATGCTACAAGATTGCAGCAAAGTGACACCAGTCACATAATGAGTGGTTCTGGAATGCTCTTTCTGTAACTGCTTTGGGGCAGAGATTGGCTTTGGTTTTGTTCAGGGCAGTGGTAAATGTGCTAGCAGTGCTTAAACAGCACGTGGCACTTCAGAGCAGAGCTTAATTTTAGATACACTTCAGTGACATACTGCCAATAGATTAACATAGGGGATCCCACAAAATCATACCCTGTAGCTTGTAATAAAACCCATTTTCCAAAGCAATACACATTTGAAGAGAAGAGAGGATGACAAATACACTTGTTTGTTTATCCATTTAAACAAAAAATATCTTTTCAAAGCATGGAAAGGAATTTGGGAAATGGGCTGATGGGAAAGACCAGGTTCCCTGATTTGTAAGGAGATTGCTGCTCTGTAAGTGGGGGTATGGGACCCCTGTGGAGCATCCCTTGGATGCAAGGAATCTTCTCTATTTCCTTGGATAGAGATAACTTCTAGACACCTCTGTATCTCTGTGCTGCCTTATGACAGTTCAGAGGGTAGGCTGGGAGTAGGGAAGGATGGAGGCAAACCTCTGATCTCTTGTAACAGTTGTGGTATCCCTGGTGGGAGCTTGCAACAGAAGGACCAGGAAGGGGCTGTCAGGCAGAAGCTCTGAGAGAGTTTCTGCATAGCAAATTGGGAGGGTGATTGAGGCACTGATAAAGTGGTTGTCTTCCCAGGGGTTTGAGGCTTACTGCCAGATTTAACAGCCTGGGGTGAGCATATCTGTCTTTCCCCAAACAAGTAATAAAGTACCACACTCACACAGTTGCTTAGTTCCTGGCAGTATAGGATTTCATCCTGTATTTTCTGATCTTGAACACTGTATTGCAGGTGGGCTGGGTCATTCAAGTACAGACAGCAAGACAGGGTCCTGAAAGCAAACCTTTTCCTCTTCTTCCTCAGAGACTTGTAGAAAAGATGATCAGAGCTTTCGTGCATCCCAATTGCATCTGCTAGCACAGTCCCAACAGCTATCAAATAGTGGGGTGACTGGAGCACAAAAACAGCCTGGCACATGTGCACCTAGACCCTACACAAACCTTCCACATCCAGAGTATGAGTTTCTCTGAAGTGAGTTCAGATTTCACTCTTGAAGCTGTATTACTGGGTAGCTGAAGAAGAGGAGATCCCATGGACCAGCAAAGAGTGACTGTTTCATGTAGAGTATGTATTAAATTTTTCATACCCTATCATGGACACTTATGGCAAGATACCAGGATATCTCATCAGGCCATCCCAGGTAGAAATAGCACAGACAAGGAATGAATGACATCAGAAGCAGAAAACCACCCCAAAAACTTCCACAGGTGTGGAAGCAGGACAGTAGCTGCTGGCAAAGATCCTCATCATGGTAAATAATGGTAAAATACCATTTGTAGTCTACTGTACTTGGTTTGTACTCCATCCTGAATGCTGAAACTTTAAACAGTAAGACCTAGGTAATTAAAATGCATGCAATCAAAACCTGAGTCTCAAACAACTTTTGGAATTTGAGCAGTAAATTAAAATCCCATAAAGATTTTTGAACAGGAAGACTGGTGGTTAAAAATGACTGAGGCAAAGCAGAAAGAAAATCAAGCAGAAGACTGTATCACAATCAATCATTTCAGTATGATTGAACTCAGAAAAGATACATTCTGTCACTTGCACATTGGAATTTTGTTTATAAGGATATCACAGTCACTAAAAAGTAGTTGCATTTTACTGGGCATAGCTCCATGGCTTTGCAGCAGAACTTGCTGCATTATAATTAAGATGTCTTTAAGATCTTTTTTTTAACAGCCACACTAGTCTTTTCTTCCTGTGAGTATAGGATTTCAGCTTATACTTCTTGATCTTGAAGACAAACCATCCTGAGTAGTGTGAAGGGGTTAGGCATAGATCAGTCAGGAATTAACAGGTTAGTTAATTTCAAGTGATTGAGCTTTAAATAGCATTTGGATTATCTCATGCAGAAGCACCTCAAGCTGTAAATCACAGTGGTAAAACACTCTGATTCCTGAGGGTATATCAATTGCAAACCTTCTTAATGATTTTAAAATCTCCCAAATGAATTGGTATATTGACACAACTCTGTCCACAGTGGGGAATATTTGTAGTTCAACAGCTATAAATCCTAGAAGAGTTGAATAATCTTACACTAAAACCAACTCTGTAAAGGTTACACACATCCACTGTACCTTCTCCAACCATATTAGCTTATTTAATACCTCTAACAGAGAAGAGCTATCTGTTACTGGCTCACAAGAGGATGTGTGCCTTGGGAAGCTGCAGCCATCCCCACCCCATTCCTGGACCAGGTAGCAACTGCTTGTGTAAGCATCCAGCTGCACAGGCAGGATGAAGGCACTGGGAGGTTCCTGTCCAAGCTCTGCTGGGGAGAGCAGCCATCAGTTTATAGAAACATATTCTTGTTCCCTTGCCTTTTGACAATTCACTTTTTCTGTCTGAGCTTTCTGTTTTGAACTCAGAGTCCTTGCCCTAAACATAATTTTGGAGGAAAACACCTGCACCATCTATTGACAGCTGCTAATTCACACCATCCACAGCAAACTGAGTGCAAATAGGTGCATCAGAAGTATTGCTGGTATGAAAGAGTCCTGGCTTTGAAGGAAAGAGGGCAGATTTATGCTGGAGGTGGAGGTTTTCACAGTGCAGGATTCAGTTATGGTAGTGACAAGTGTTGATAGATTTAAAAGTGGCATTTTTCATAGTGTCAGTAAATGTAACATGCTGCATATGGCTGTAAGAGAACATTTCTTCTAATGAAATCACATACATAATTAATGCTATGGACCTCATTATGCATCAACAGTGGAATAGTTCTGAACTATTTGAGACATCTGTCTAAACAAATCAATGAAAAGCCTGAGTGATCTTTACTAAAGAAACCTTTTATGATCCAAATGGAAGTTTTTTCCTGTTACAAAAGATGGTCCTGCTGCTGCTTTTAACTTCAACTTGTAGAGAGAGTGATTTAATGCAATAATGGCATCATCAAACTTCCCTGCATTGTAATTACCCAGATCTGGTAGGGGTATATCCTTTCTCTAAACAATGTCACATCATTTTATGCTGATCCCTGATCCCACTTTCAATATATCCAGGATTACTGTACTGAACAGTACATAAAGCAAACATTCCCTGCAATCAATACTATAAAGGCCTGCCTGAGTCAGCTGCAAATGCACTTTAGAAACTGCCTCTTCCTAAATCATGGCATGGCATTGGAGATCAAACAAAGTACTGAAGATGCTAGTCCCTGAATTTACATCTCAGAGTCCAACAAAAGGACCTTTACAGTGAAAGGTCCTGCAAAAACTCACATGCCCTGCACTGTAAGAGAAAGGACCAAGTCTGTTTATTCATCCTTGTGCTCCAATGGGTTGATCCAAACCTCACTGAAGCCAATGAAGAAACTCAGACTCTGATTACAATGCATTTGGGATTAGATACTTATTAAAATGTGTCAATATTTCTAATTTGCTAAGGGAAAGTTCCTCTCTGAAGAGTTACACCTACCAAGTCCTCAAGATCTTGACATTTAAGAGTGTAAGTGAAGTTTATGAATTGTTCTATGTTCTGAGAAGGTGCTGACACTTGTTTTAGCTAGCTGTGATGTTTTACCAGCTATCTGTGGTCCATGTGTATAAAAGCCATATACACAAAGACTTAGACATTCTCTACTATCTGCACATTACCATTAACAACTACAGAAGATATTTTGCTCTTTCCTCTCCTTCTCCAGATTCATTCTTTGATGTCTTTCCTTACTACACAGGTAATAGAGAGAAATCAAATCAAATCTGGTGATTGTCTTCTGGACTTACAAGGCACAAATCTCCAAAATATTGCTAACTAGAAAGTAAAAACTGGATAAACATATTGAAAATGTGGCTAATCTCAAATGAAGTGTGCATATTTTCACTAAGAACATATGTCCTGCTACAGGAGATGGTTGCTTGCACTAACACATTGAGGCATGTATAAAATTCTCCCATTATCTAGCTCTGGTCAAAACATGAAGCTTTCATCTCACAGGAAACTCTTTCATTTCAAACTATGCATTGCAAAATTGAAACCTGAACATTATTTTTAGGGGTGGGAGTACTAGAAAACATTTGGCAGAGTACTATAAGCTGGTCTCCCTGGACTTCCCCTTGAGAAGGCTTAATTTGCATGCCTAATATTCAGAATGTAATTCCCTCCCCTGGGCTAGACTTTCCAACACATTTTTGGGCCCCTGGCTGTTGCTTTGAGTGGTGTCTTCTCCATTCCCTCTTCTCCTGGGGGGATAGAGCTTAGTGGAGGATCCCAGACAATAAAAGAAACAGGACATTGACACTACAACTCTCATGAGAGAAAGCAGGAGCCCAGACAAATGCAGCTTTATATGCATCTCAGAGACAAATACTTTATTTAGCAGTGATAAGATGAAACACTTCTAGCCTTCTTTCTCAAAATAGATGTTTTGTGACTCTGCTCATTGTCTGTCTACCCACTCATCTTTCAGTCACTTCCCCCAGAACAATAACTTTTGAACTTTTTTGGTAAGGTTGACCTTAGCACTGAAAAAATAAGTCCCCACTTGTTTCTTCAACACAGGAAGCTAAGTAGAGAAAGAGGACCTATATTAGAGACCCACAGAGGGAGAATGTGCAAGGTGACCAGTTATCTGCTGTTTCACCATGAGGATGCCCAACACTAAACTCATCAGTCAGGGCATACCATAAACAGGGGCAAAACTCTGCAGGTAGTTGAAAGTACTGTAAGAAGAAAGCTGGTAAAACTCAGAGAGAAAGGCAGGGTTGTAGGAAAACACTAGGGGTGCAGTTAAGGGTTTCCAAATGAACATGTGGCTATGAAATGAAAATGACTGTGAATGTAAGAAATATAGAGAAATGTATCTCAGTAGTCTGCTCACTAACTTCTCACTGCATATTATGCTTGTTTGTCATATCCAAAGCTGTGTATTTAAACCCAAATCTAGGTTTGTATGTGTTTGCTGCTTTCAATCAGATTAACCCAAAACATGTTTCTATTGACCCAAACTGAAACATGTCACTTTAGATGAGCCTCATCAGGCCAAGTATAAACACCTACTGTGCTGAATTCACTATCAGCCTCAGCTCTCTGCACTCCCTTTTTAATCAGTGGAAGCTGTAGACCCTTCTAAGGAGTGATTCATGTCTCAGACATTCATTTTCCTAATGGAAAATTGGAAAGCTTCAGCACTCTTGAAGCTCTCTGTCAGGCATTTAGAAAACTCTCAATAAACTTCAGTTATTTCTGTGCCCAAGGTAATGGTTCTCTATCTACTTGATTCTGAACTAGGGGTTTGTTAGAAGGTGCTGAATCTCTAATGGCAACAACTTTATGTTCTGAGTGACATCCTTTAGAGTTCAGAGGAGGAAGATCTCCATTTTGCATAGCAAAGGACTAGTCATAATTGATTGGTGTCAGCAGAAACAGGCAGACAAGCAGCACAAATGTGGAAAATCACTGAGTAACAACATTCAGAATTCCAGGAGAGACAATATCTCATAACAATTGATGTAAGACATATGAGGAGATGCACTCACTGAGCTCAGACATGAATCTACACAGACACTGCTGCTGTGTACCACTTTTACAAGAGCTGCAGTGTGTTATCATTTCTGACCTATACCTGGAGAAGAAATAACATGTAGCCCATAAATGATAGTTCCATATGAGAAGAACATAAGTTATCTTGGCATTTATTTCTATGTTTGTTGCTGGGCCAGCTCAATTTGTTACCAGGTACAGATCCAGCTAGCCTAGGTTTTACTAGCAGTCCAGGCACTACAAAAGCACTTGTCCCTCCCTAAAACAGCCTTGCAGAAATCCATTTTCCAGAGTAAATGTGTTTCTATAAGCCAGTACAAAAGTAAACCAAAAGAAGGGCAGCATACTCAACTACAACTTTCTTATCAATTCTCTTCTCATGAGTTTTCTTTAGGAAGGAGTACTGAGAGTGAAAGAGACATTTGTTTGAATGTTTGAAACATAAACCACAGTGATACATGTTTTCATTAATGCCAAGGCAATCTCCAATGACATACCTTTTTGTCTCTACCTTTTTTTTTGGCTGAAAGCAATGGAACATTAATGAAAGTGAGAAATACAGTAGCTGCAACCAGAGTGAAAGTTTCCTTTTTCTCTAAGAGAGAAATTATTTTCCATGGATTTCAAATATCATGGTATTTAGAAAAAGTATCCTTTGGATTCCTTGTATTCCTTCTGCAATTTTAGTGAGTATTATCAACATGCTATGAGCTGCTTTTCTGATTTCTTTCAACATTATTGCATAATTGTGTTGCATTTTCAGATTTCACTCTCTAATTGCCACTTAAATAGCTAAGATTTCAGTGCCTAGCTGCTCATTGCCTTTGCTTTTCCTTTGTGGGAGTCACCTTTTGGCTCTCTGAAGAGAAATATTCCCATGATTTGTGAGCATGGAGAGTGTGGCCAGCACATGCTTTGGTACATCAGATGAAACAGATCTCCCCATGCAGCTAACTGAAGATGCTGACCACATTTTCATTGCCTATCATAACTAATGCCAACACCAAAGCTTTTTATTGTCACAAACCACAAGGGAGAGTGGTAATAAATAATGAAGACAAAGGTCTCAGTTCTTTGCTTTGGATCTATCTGCACACTCAGTCTTCATTCCTGTTTGCAGGGTCTTAAAGTAAGCAGAAGCTACACTCAGTCCAAGACACCTGCTATTGACATCAAAAACATTCTGAAGGTTTATAGTTTCATCTGGACTTTTAGAAATGAGGACTGCAAAAGATATTGAGACATCACCAGGTCTTTCATTCAGAACATGCCAACAGTTTCCAGCATTACTGTGATTTCACTGCTAGTCTAGAGCTGAGAGAAGAGCAGAGTCCAGATCTCATGTCAGTCACCTGTTACTTCTCTTGATGATACACTGACAGTGCAGAAGTCTCCTGAATCCAAACATGTGAAGTAGCTACTGGCTCTTAATGTCAATATCTGTCTATGATAGCAGATTTCTTCCCTGCTTTGCTCCATCCTGTGAGCATCAGCCCAGCCCAGCTCTGCTCTGTGCCACTTCACTATGCATTTGTCCCCTCACGCCAGTACCTTTCATCACCACTCTAAAGAGGAAGATAGATTAGTGCTGGACACAGCTTATGTCCCACCAGGATTTAACCCCACTTCAGTGAAATGTTGGAGCAGACCTGCTGTGTATGTTAGGCTAGCTAGTCCCAGGAGGAGAATATGTGGGAAAGGGAAGAATCTGGGCAAGGGAAGAAGAAAAACATGGCCTGGGAGATAGCCCTTGTGCTGTAATTTTGCACACTCCTCTAGGACAGGTCTTGACTGCCTCATCCATACAGATTTACTGTGGGTTATTAGACCCTCACCCCACTGAAAGCCTTCCAGTACCCTACAGACCCCTCTGCCTAAAACCTTACTGTGAACTCTGACATTGTACCTGATACCTGACTTTTCAGGTATCATTACCTCAAAAAACTTGAGCAATATCACTCATCACTTACAATTCATTCATAATCATCCAACTGTGTGTTTGGTGTTACTTTGGCCCCCAGACTACCCCATTTGTTATGCTAAATGGCTTCTTTTTCACAAATGCATTGTGGCCTTCAGCTGCAGCATCTATTGTGGTCTGGAAGAATCTGGACTGTGTTACTTGTTAGAAATATATCCAAGATTTTCTAGGATTTGAGAGAGCTCAAATCAGAGAATCAGGTTTCTCTTGTTAAAGAGATCCCTTGGTGCCAAAGGGAAAGTCTGAGTTTAGAGCTGCTGCTCTTCAAAGTTTGGCAGTATTTAAAGTGGATGTTTCAGGCCTAACTCTGCTTGTTATACTTCCCCAAGCTTGCCTGCCATTGTATATTCTGTGCTATAATAACCAGTGCTCTAGCACTCGACTGCACTACTTGTAATGCTCCCAGTGCTACTTGACTCTGCTACTAAAAATGCACCTGATGATAATGCCACTTGCCCACTGCTTCCTAATGCACCACTGGTTGGCTCATTACTGGATGCCTGGAGGCAAAGTGAACTGTCCTAGTCTTTCCCTCCACGTTGGCAAAGATAAGGGTAGCATAATAAATACCACTCAGCCATTCCATTTCCCAGTTCCACTGAGCTGATGCATTTGGAATAGGTTGTAAATTCTCTTGAACACAATCACCCCTAGATTATCACTGATGCACACAAGGCTGAACTTTGTGCTTTTTATTTCAAAACAAGCACTGTCTTCAGCAAAGCAGCTCAGCTCAGCTGCTTCCCAGCCTTCCTGTGCAATAGATTGTATCTTTAACAAATTATTAATGTTCCTATTACAAACTGATTTGATTTATATTTTTTTGCTGCTAGCAATGGTCTAATTATTTTCATATTACTGTGTGGTCATAATGATAATTGTCCTCAATTTACACACTGACTAAGCATTTACTTTCACAGATTTGGAGATTGTGAGATTACTGATGGGAAAAAGGAGAGAATGTAGACATTTAATGTAATTAGTTGTAAGGGGAATCTCTAATAAGGAACCATAAAACCTCAATTTTCATTGAAAGGAACATTTTACACTGTATGGGTTTTGTGGTTTGTGGGGTTTGTTTTGGTTCTGTTGGGTTTTTGTTGTTGTTGCTCCCCAGGAGCAAAGCAACCTGATCTTACTGTCACAAATATTTTATGTGCTCAGTCTATTTATATGTCCTTTGCAGGTCTTTCTTTATTAAGTTCTTGTGGAGGAGTAGAGCATGAGAAATAATATGTAGAGGTTAATGTAAGTGACCAACAAGGACAAGAGCATCCTGGCTTGTATCAAAAATAGAGTGGCCAGCAGGAAAAGGGTGGTGATTGTCTTCCTGTATTCAGCACTGGTGAGGCTGCATCTCAAATACTGTGCTCAGTTTTGGGCTCCTCACTACAAGACAGACATTGAGGTACTGGCATGTGTCAAGAGAAGAGCAACAAAGCTGGTGAAGGGTCTGGAGCACAAGTGTTATGAAGGGTGGCTTAGTGTAGAGAAAAGGAGGCTCAGGGGAGACCTTATTGCTCTCCACAACTACCTGAAAGAAGATTGCAGTGAGATGAGGCTTTGTCTCTTCTCCCAAGTTACAAGCAATAGAGTTAGAGGAAATGGCTTCAAGTTGTGCCAAGGGAGGTTCAGATTATATTAGGAACAATTTCATCACCAAGAGGGTTATCAGACATTGGGACAGGCTGCCCAGTGAGGTGGTGGAATCATCATCCCTGGAAGAGTTCAAAAAACTTGTAGATGTGATGCTTAGGAGCATGGTTTAGTGGTGAGCATGGTAGTGTTGGGTGGATGGTTGGACTCCATGATCTCAGAGGGCTTTTTGAACCATAATGATTCTATGATTCTATATCAAGGACTGAACATGAAATATAAGCAATCAATAACAAAACCAACCCCCATGATGGCAGTTCCATCACTGTCACCACTGATGGACTGGGGAAAGTCCCAGCCTGGACTCAGAGCAGATGGGAACCAGATTCAGGGGCTGGATTCTGGAACTGGATTCAACAACTCCTGGATTTGGACTGAAGGTAGAACAGAGTCCTCCTCAGATGCCAGCCATTGAAGAAGAGAGCTTGACCCTCATGATCCTTCAGTGTTCTATTGAATATGATGTATATGGAATGCAATACCTGCTTGGTTAGTTTAGGGTCCCCTGAACTGTCTGCTCCTCCCTGGAGGTGCAGCCTTTTACTCTGCACCCCCAACATAGTACACAAAATTTAGTAGTGACCTTGGTACTAACTCTAAATGCAATAAATATATAATAAATAAATAAATAAATAAAATAAATCTTATCACCACTAGAAGCAGACACTCTGTGATAACATGCTGTTAACTGCAGAAATTGCAGTGACTTAGGAAAGACTAAAAAGTAAAATCACTGAACAGAATTAGTTCTGCTCTACCTCAAACCAGGACACCAGATACACATATGCGTATAAAGTATCCACTGAGGAGAAAATGGGGGATAAGGTAACAACAAAATAAACAGATTAGAGCAGGAGAAGTCTGATCTCTCTAACAGCTTGTCCATTGTCTGCAAGCCCTGGAGGCTGCACAGGGGAGGCAGGTTGTAAATAGTGATTTGACAGTAATTATGTGGATTTGTGAAGGAATGTTTGCCATGCATACTGAAGGTGGCAAGTAAAAGCCTGAACTCATCACCCTAAGGTCTTTTTACAGTTAATAGACAGACAGAAACATCCTCAAAGAGGAACTCATCTGGTCTTTGCTAGATTTCTATCTGAGGCTGAGTACCAGCTGGGAGGTGGCTAATGCTCTCGATTAACTCTAAGGCAATTAGAAGAGGGTTAGACTGTACCTAGACAACTAAATTTTAGATGCCTAATCTAGGCAAGATTAACCCCATCCATGGATGGATGTTATTATCCACCTTCACTCATAAAATAGAGAAACAGACAGTGAAAGACAAGTGCTTTTTCTTGAGTGGTTTCCAAGCCCAATACAAACATACTACTGGAGCTTTAAAGGCTTCAGTTCACTGTTCTCTCCCCATGAGATGGAATTACAAAGGGGGGAAAAAAAAAAGTTGTTTTTATGGAAATGATTATTGTTTCCATACAAGAAGAGTGTTATTTCTACTTCATTATACCTACAGAAGAACCTGAAATTGTGCATGCTTGTGAAAATGATGCAGAAAAATACTCAAAATACTTGTGTAGTAAACCCAGCATTTTCACAGAACCACAGGAGCATTAAGGCTGGAAGAGACCTCTTGTTGCTTATTATTTTTGTACTTATTCTAACAGGGTTTGAATATTTTTAATAGACTGTCTTCTGTTCACATGTAAATTAATAAAGGTAGATTTTCAAAATCCCAGATTTTCATCATGTGACATCAGAACCACAGTATTAAGGAAAATAGCTTAGTCTGTGAAGGTGCAAGCAGCTGTTGTAACACAAATAACTCCATTAATTAGAAGCCTACTTTGACAAGTCATAGTCCTTCTTCCTAATTTTCATTCTACCTGGTGGATCTGTAGGAATGAGTTATTAATGCTGATATTCTGAAATGCCACTTAGGTCTTGTGTAATCAAAGAACTGTATTCTCTCAGAACACAAAGGAACTCCTGGTGTGAATTTATAATTAACATGCTGAGGGGGATGTTTCCACCCATGTACTGAACATGGTTGCTGGGGCTGATAAACAAGCACAATGGATCCTTCCTTTCAACATGATCAAAGAATACATAAAGTTACAGGCACATGTAATTTTGGGAAGTGTGGAGACATTGTTTAACATAAGCTTATATCAGAAGAAAGATGTTAGATCTGTTGTTTTGGATATGAATAACTTCCAGAAGAGATGCAAAAACATCTTGCCTAGGCTAGCACCAAGACATTAAACAAAAGATAAGGCAGCACCATTGGTACAAGTGCAATGCTACATCATTCCATAGCCATGCCTGTGTTGGAAAGATTGGGAAGACTTCTGAGCTAGCAGGACAATTTCTAGTTAATGCAAAAGTAGAAAGAAAGAATATATTTATTAGACCAAGAAAAGAGGCAGCTTTCCAGGCACAATTGTCTTTCTTCAGGTCACTGCAGGCTCGTGAGTCTATCTGTTGTTTGGTGCCTTGATTTTCTTAAGGTCTATCAGTTGGTAACAAAAGATATTACCTCCATATAAAAATTGCTTTGTTTGTGCCCTCAAGACATCCTGGTTCCTATATATGCCACCCTCACAACTGCCTTAAACAAACTGACCAAAGGCATTGCCAAGTCTCAGTTATGTTCCTGTAAAATTGAAGTCAAGCACAAAACCACAGAAGTTTTTATCAGGAGGTGAACCATGGCCAGGGGGTGGCCTCGTTTAGCTATCTGACAGGGAGAATCCTCTAACGAGGCAAGAGGCTCATCTTGCCTGTTAGATTTGAGAGTGGTGTTAGCAGATATCCTGCTGCCAGAAATTCCCACCATTTTTTCAAGGAAGATACAGTCCAAAAAGTGCTGAGGTGAAGCAACACCTCTTCAGAGCAGCCTGTTGCATTGCTATAGTCTCTACAAGAGGAAGAAGTCTTGCTTTTATAGTATATTTTCTGTAGGTTAGATTTCTGCTTAATAATCAGTGTTTAAAGTTCAGTCTAGGATCAAAATCATATTTAAGCATATTTAGATATCTAAGAGTAACTGTAGCATTGAGCTCTCTGGTTAGTTTGACTCTTTCTCCTCTGGACAATTGGCTGTTTCTAACCTTTGTTAAGAAAAGAATTGCCAGGCTGAAAAAAAAATTGCATTTTCTACCCTTACAATAGCAAGCAAAAATATTCCAGAAGACATATTCAGTAATTTAACTCTAGACCTTTGTACCAGGGTCTAAAGAGATGACCTCTGTTTAAAATATTTGCTGGTTATCAAAATAAGGTAGCTATCACATAGCACATCCTGGAAATAGGGAGGGCTGATAAATTCTGCTCTTAGCTGAGTAGTCAGCAAAGGCCTGAAAAGTAAAAGAAACAGTTGAAACCTAAATAAACAGAAGCTTTATCTATCTGTCTCCCAGCAAGCTAGCTAGAATATGTCTCAGTTTTGGTTTTGTTTTGTTTTTTTTAATGTAGAGCTTATTATCACAGAATCTAAACACCCAGCAACATGCAAACTGAAGAAGCTGACAAAATACTTGCTTAAAACACTGCAAATCTTGCTATTTTGTGCTATGTTTGCACAGCTCATGCATGACTGCTTTCCTCATATCCCTGAGATTTTGTTTGTTAAGATAGGAAGGATAAATGAGGAAATATATATTTTGTGACTTGAACTGAAAGTGCAGAAATATTTCCAGTGGAGTACACTGCAATTTCTTTTTTTTAAGCTAAAGATTTATGGTAATGAAGAGGAATTCATGGGCATTGCTTTCTCTCTTTGCCCAATCTTATTTTATTTATTAACAATTCCAAAATGTCAGGAAGCCTCAGTTTGCTACATGTGATGTGAAGTCTTCTGAAAAGAAAATCATGGGGATTGTTAAATTATCAATTCCATTTGTTTCTCTTTGAAACTAAAGAGACCAGAAAGCAAAGAGAAGCCTTGGGGAATTCATAGTAAATCTAATCAGATACAAAAGCATTTGTAAATCTCTCTGCATCTTCATGTTATTTTTCTTTGTGGTAACCATATTTTCAGGAGGATGGCTGTGGCAAAACTGAGAACAGTAATTTGTTATTTTCTAATAAGGAATACTATGTATGTATACTCTGTCTAAATATATACATTCTGTTCTCACTTTCTGAACAATATTTATTGCTTGGTTTGGAGGGTGCTTTAATGACAATTCTTAAGCAGAACTCACTCTGGAAGTTGCATTCAGCTCTTGAAATGAAATGCAAAAGGTGAAACACAGCAGTATAGAGACCACTACTCTAACTTTTGAACATTACCAAATTCCTTATGTTTTCAGTTTGGGAATCCACAGCTACTGCATTAACTCTGGCTGGTGGGTGTTCCATGCTACCAGAAGTGTTGTGGTGCTCAGCTCCTCCATGCTTAGACTATGAGGCTCAAATATCTACCACTTCTATTTTGTACTGCTCTCTGGCTCTCTCAGGCTTCAGTAGTTATGTACCTCAGAGTCAACTTCACACCAGTGGAGAAGAGGAATCTTCTTCAAACAGTTTTGCCATCTGTGAGATCCATTTATAAGTCATTTACCTCTGCTGTTCTAAACCCATCAGCAGTTATGCACATGGCTAGTTTTATGGACTGGGCTAGATCCTTGAATGGGGAGAGACACTCTGACAGGCTACATCAGTGCCAAGCTGTTTGCAGCAAGAAGGCTCCAGCCTTTACAACTTTTTTTTTGGCAGGACTATGGATTATGGATGTGTTTTACAGCTTCCAGCACATGTCCTCCTTTTTTTCTGAACACCCTTCTTGTCCCAGTTCCTCAGTGTTCACCTGGCACAAGGGTGGATATGCCTCACTCAGGAGCCAAGTGAGTTTGGCACCAGGAGTGTTTGGGTTATGAACCACCTGATGAGCAGAAGTGCATTTAGAACAAATTCAGAAGCTGGGGGTGAACACATGGAAAGTGAAAGGGTTGGAGAATTCTTTTTTGGCCCTGTTGTTATTCATGGGCAGAGAGTAAAGATCTGTGTCTGTGACAATTTCATTGGTGTTTATCAGCAAAGCAAGTGTTTCTAAAATGAAGATTAAAAAATGACATTCCTTGCTCATAATATCATATCAGTTCTATCTATTTTTATAGCATATGTAAATTATGGTTTGGATTTGATGTAATCTACAAAAATATGATTAAAATGCTTTTTTTTTCCCCCCTATTTCATTCTATCATCCATGATAAGATGACATCCCTGAATTGAAAAGCCATATTCATTAATAAATAGTCTTATATGTTCAATAACTGCTTTGGAAAAGATGAGTTTTATCCAAACAGAAAAGTAAAAGCTCCAGCAGAGCTTCATTTCTCAGCAAATGCAGAAGAAATCTTTAGAGTTTGCAGCCTGCACTCAATGCACACTATTTATACACAGCTGTGTTACCTCCTACAGAGCTTCACTCTCAGGACCTGTCTTTTGTCAACTGTTCTCCACTCTGCATTTATCTTCCCTGTCTGTACTGACAGCATGGGGCTAGATCACCCCCTCCAGAGGCAAACCCCACAACTCCAGGATGAACTTCTACCTGATGTCACCCTGCACAGTGCTCTCAGGGTCTCTTCAGGCAGCAGGGTGCACATGAGGGTTTCTATTATTGTGGCTGCCTGTTTGTGCCTGCTTGTAGGACTGGAGGTAGAGCAGGCTCCAGGGAGAAGATATGCAGCTTCAGTTTGTTGTTTCCTAGGAGATTCAGTCAAGAGCTTTAAGTGTGGCTAAGTCTGTTTGGAAAACCTGATCCCTTGCTAAACTAGGAAGATCTGCTCAGACACAGCTTACCCTTGGAGAGACCAACACTGCTGGACCTGTTTTCATGGGAAGTCTTTCTGCTTAGGGTGGTCTGCTGAGACAACTGAGCTTCATGGGCTTGGGACATCAGAAGAGAGGATGACACCCAAAGTCTGGAAGAATCTGGCAGCAGTGACTCTTAAGTTTTGGTAGAATTAGAATGTACAGCTAGAGCTAAAGTGTGCTTGGTGTGTCTAGGAAAGGTGTTGGAAATAGCCCAATAAACCCCAGTAATCTTACATTAGTTGTCTATGAAGCTTAAGGACAACTTCTGAATGATATTTAAATAAATGGAGATGAATGAAAAAGAGGATACAATGGCCCCTGAATTAGCAAGTGGATTGTGTCTGACTGAACTTTGCTAACTGAGCTTGTCTGAAGAGATTAATTTAGCACTTAATCTACTTTGATTCAATGCACATGGAAAATTATTACATACTTAGAAGAAAAGGTGGATTAGCAGAAGATCACACTGTGGGAAAGACAGAAAGTTGTGCTAAAATAAAAATGAATTGTTGGCTGTAATTCCTCAGGAATCTGTACCAGACCCAAAGCTATAGAAAATAACACTGGTATCTTCAGGACCAAAAAATAGGAATGTGTTAATAATTCTTTTTTCTCAAGAAATACCAATGTAGCAGACAGTAACAATATGGAAGATGATCAGAATATCACATGGGAAGAAATGGAGAGGGTTGAGAACTGGGACAATGGATGTGATTTAATTAGTTTGAAATGAGAGGTAATGAACAGAGGGAGCAATGAGAATTTCTTCAATCAGAACTTCTGCAATCATCCTCAGGCCCACTGGTTGAAACAGGAAGACTTAGGGGTATTAGTCAGTCAAAGAATTATTATGCATCACCTAGGTGCATGTAGCAGTAAAAAAAAAAATAGAAATACAATTCTCAGATCTACCCAGTGAGACTTCTACAAAACCAAAGCATTAAGTATTAATTATAAGTTGCACTGGTGAGACATTATCTGGTATAGAGTTTAGAATTCTAGTCATAAAAACTCAACAAGTTAACCTCCTAATGGAGCAGGGGGAGAGAGGAAAAATGTTAATAATACTGCTATTGCAGCCAAAAACCTGTTTGGTGGCCAAAGCTTATCAATTTGTTGAATGCAATAAAATAAAAACCAAGAGTACTTTTGGTCTATTTGTAGAAAGAGAGAAATAAAATAAATGGAAAAGAAAAAGGAGACCCATGAAAGCTAAGGGACAATTTTAACATGAGTAGGACATAATAAATGTGGCATAGAAATTAAGAAAGGTGTTCTAGAAAAATCTTATCATAGAAGTAGTGGTGGCAGAAATGGACTTGATATCAATGCATAAGGTTTCCCTGCTTTGCTGGTCTGGTTAGGGCTGCTACCTTGCTGGAGAGGACACTGTCCCTGCCTGCCTCCTTCTCCCTTGTGAAGATCTTTCTCCCCTGTGAAGCAGTCTAGCCTTTAGTAACCCTGACTCTAGACTACTCTCTTGATCTGGTATTACTTCTTTGAGAGGAAAGGTTTTTCTGCTTTGGGGAGCTGGGGAGAGTTTGTCAATGTTCCTTTCTGACCCATAAGTCCAGGTTTGCTTACAGTGTTGAGGAGCAGCTGGAAGGTAGTTGAGCAAGGAGTCTGGATTTGGGTGGGGTGCAGAGGAGCCTGGCATCTGGGAAACACTCTGGAGCTCTCTCTTTGGCAGCTGCCTGCAAGCCCAAAACTTGATTTCTTCTGTCATTATCAATCTGGAGAATATCTAAGAAAATGATCTTGTGAGCATGCAGCTGAACTAGTTAGGAACACCAAAGACAGAAGCTCTTCACAACACATTATGCTAAATCTCTCCAGAAATCTAGAAGAGCTGAAAACCTAGTCCTAGTGCTGATGAAGTGCTGGTGTATACAGCAGTTTTAACAGCAAACATTCCAATTCCTCTATAGTCCCAGGAGCTGAAATGTTAAGTGTCTTGGGTGGTTTTAAATGTACTTTTGCATATTCAGACAGCACTATTGGGTACAAACTCTCCTGCAGTAACACACTCGTTTCAGCAAAAGCAGTACAGAAATGACTCCCATTCCTAGGTAATTTCTGCTGCACAGTGGAAGGAAAAGGAGTTCATTTTCCTTTGCAGTTACCAACACTTGAGACTGACCAACTTAAAACAAAGATATATATTTTTCTTCTTCTTTTTCTCTCTTTGCCCTTCTGGAGTGTAAAAAAGAAATTATATTTGTGAATATAAAGAGGATGTTGTTATAACACTTCCCCAGTCCCAATCATTTCCTCAGACTGCTATTTTTTCTCCCCCCCTGAAGATCTACAGCACTGTTCTGGTCTATTAGTAAGCATCCCCTGGATTCCTATATGTGGACTACCTTAATGAGTTCCATGCAAAGCATGGAATATTCTAAATATGCAGGCAAGATGCATTCTCCAAAAGCAAAGTTTCTTCTAAATCAAAAGTGACTGAGTTCCCAGCAATGTAACTTTTACAGCTCAACAAATGTCACTTTTCTGAATTCACAGTTGTTAACATCTGTGTGTGTTTTGGAGGTTTTACTTGAGTGCACTGATCATATGTTAGTATTTGATTTATGTTAATTGGATGGTAATAGAAGAGGGAGAAAGGAACCAACATAAAAAGTAAAATGCTGCAGGGGGAGCAAAAGACCAGGAGGGTTGGATCCATTTCTTATTGAGGTCTTCAGGAGTGTTCCCACTGAGCTTTAGTTCTTGTCCTTAGTGAAAAAAAAGGAGAGTGAGGTTCATTAACAGCAATTATTAAATAACAATTATTAAAGTAAAAAAGTACAACTCCCACTTTCCAAAGAGCTATGTGGAAAGAAAAATAGGAATTACTTGAGGGTTTCTTTGGTTTTTAATAATGCAGGCACTTTGGAACAAGCTCTTTTCCCTCAGGATTGCAGAAGTGCCTGTGTTAGGGTTTCTTGGTTTATTTACATGTGTCAGAATAAGAGAGGATCCCCTGAACTGAGAGAAGGCCACAAAGTCCTTCCTCTGCCTCATGCAACTAATTTCATAGTTGGCATGTTCTCTGACACATTGCCTGGTTGAGAATATGGACCTGGATATGATCTGGAGCAGACCTGAATGTGCAGGATAGATGAGGCATTCCATTCAGAGAAGCTAGCTCCAGGGACACCACCTTTACCTTGCCTATGGCCAAAACCCAGACACTTTGACTCATTTTATACACTAGTATAGACATGCCCTGTAAAGTCCTGAAGACCAAATGCCTTCCTCCTGTGATCAATTTTCTGCATTCTTACTACCAAATCTCCTGCCTGATTTTAAATTGGCATAACACTAAATGATGCCAGCACAGCAAATGCTTTGCCAGGATGGCTCAGAGTGGTGTTCCCTGGCATAGCACTGGTTATTTCTCTTGGAACATTTTCAATATCTCTGCTTCTGTCTTCTGTTATGTCAGCACTTACAGAGTGTCATTTCTCTAATAAATTAGTTGGTTATTTTTGATTTCAGGGAAGTAAAATATGAATGAAGCACACAAAGAAAGAAGGATGAAAAGTGTAGAAAACTCTTTGGCAATACATGCTGAAGACAATGGATTTTAAAATATCCTCTTGCTTGTAGTATTACTTGAAAAGCAGTGGCAAGCCTGGCCTCTCAACAAATACAGGGCAACACATACTATGAAATAACTGTGTGCTTTTTATATCTTTGAGACCCATGAGTGGAAAGGGACATCTGCATGATGTTGAGTTTCAGGAGTGTGGAGAGAGGGAGTCTGATCTGACACCTTTCTCATATTACATGATGATAAATCATAATTTAGAGAGGGTAACTACTTGGCTTTTGGCTTGACACAATGGAAAGACTTCAGAGCTAAGGATTCCTCCTGGCTTTACACTTGTTTTCTCTCTGTCTTGCTACCCAACATTGTTGTGGTTTAAACTTGGCCACACATGCCTTTAATTAAGTGAGAAGTGGACATCAAGCACAGGGCAGAGCAAAGCATTCTTTTTCCCACAGCTTTGGGAGCTAAGTTCAGTCACCATGCAAGAGCCTCTTTAGCTTAATTCCAGCAGCTGTTCTATTTTGGGAATGTGGGTAGACACTGACCTGATGTTGATCATTACCCCTAATTTAAATGGCAGATGTCAAGGCAATATGTTTGTAGGTGGAACAAGGATGTAAGAAGAAGTGGTGTGGCTGTGCTACCAGGTAGGGGATACCTGATTTATTTAAATGTAGAAATAATGAATGCTGGTGCTTCTATGTGAAGTTGCTGCAGAAGAAGGCTAGATTTTTGAGGGTCTCCCAGAGGTAATGGGACCAATTCCAGTGTCCTATTGCTCTGTTTTCACTCTATATTTTGGAATTAACCTGTAAGGATTGTGTACCTTAGTATAATAGCCAACCAGATAGCAAATTTTGTAGGATTTGTGAATGATCATAGAATGGCTGAGGTTGGAAGGGACCTTAAAGATCATCTAGTTCCAACCCCCCTGCCATGGGCAGGGATGCCACATGCACTAGACCAGGTCATCCAGGGCCACATCCAGCCTGGCCTTAAACACTGCCAGGGATGGGGAGCCACAACCTCTCTGGGCAACCTGTTCCAGTGCCTCACCACCCTTTGGGTAAAGAACCTCCTTATAATCTCCAGCCTAAATTTCTCCTCCTTCAGCTTGTAGCCATGATAATTATGCTAAATAATGATGCTCAGTAGATGCATGTTTCAGCAGTATGCTTTCATTCAACAGAGCTCCTTTGGTCTCATTAACTTTGTCCCTATTCCTCAAAGCCTTGGTCTCAGGCACACAGGGATGCTTTACAGTTTCATGAAGCAATGATCCAGTGCACTGCTGGCTGACCTCAGCTCCCACAGGAGTCAGGGCTCCTGTACACACAGTAAGGCACTAATGCCCATGAGTAGTCTAATATGCACTGTGGGTTTAACTGTATAAAGCACCTTGACTCCACAGGGGCAGAGAGTATCAAATCCCTTGGAGGATTCAGTCCTGAAGGCTTTGAGTTGTTGATACTCATGCTGACTTACAGTGGCCATGCTGGGGAAGGAGCTAGGAGCTTCAGCACATCACAGTGCTAGGGGAAAGAACTGTCTATTGTCTGTACTGAGCAAAGGGAATAATGCTGCAGAAAGGCTATAAAGCTGCTCTCCTCTTGCAGAAGTTAAAGTGACAGCCATTCAGTCCAACTCAGCCAAGTGTTCTCAGGTCCTGTTTGAAGGGAAGCAGACAATGATAAATTGAGCAAAGCAGGTGGGCTGGTGAGAAGGAACAATGGAAGAAACAACATGCAATGGGGCAGAGCAGTCTTGCAGCTGTCTCTGCTTTGTCTCCTTTCCAGTGGTCCCTCTAGAGAAAGAACAGGACTTAGCATTCAGGAAAGGTGGTAAAGGCTTAGCATTATTTTGCAGAAATGCTTTAAAACTCTTCTCCTTTTTATTTTTTTCCCTTCATTTTAGTGACCCCAGTCCCAAATTCTCTAGGATCATCTCCAATATGAGGAAAACATGCAGAGCATTTCCACTCATGTCATTCTACATGAAAGTCATTCCTTTGGATTTTTATTTTAATTTTTAGCAATTTGCAAGCATTACTTGATCGTTTCCTTTCTCTTTTAATCCCTCTTTGTTTCATTTTGGCAGCCACAACAATAGTTTCTAGCCTCTGGCAAGGAAAACAGATGAGCAAATATTCTCTGTCTTGGAAGTTAAATGCATTGCCCCAGCGACAGGTCTCTTCAGCTTTCTAGCTACCATGAATCCTCAGCCTCCTCTGAAATTGGTAAGTCAGCAGCCATGCCAGCAGAACACCTTGCCAGAATTGTTCAATCAGGCCAGTCTCTATTGATTTATTCTAAAATGTATTCAGCATCAGTTCCTCTGTTTGCTGTCAGTTAGCTGTACTGTCACAGGCTTTGATTCACCAGCTCTTCTCCTGCAAATCCTCTGAACACATTATCAAGCAACCAGTGCACCTCAGGTTTGAAGCTGACAATACAGGATCAATGTCCCAGGGGTTCAACCCTGGATTTCAAGAATTCAATTAAATTCCTTGAATACTGGATTCAGCCAGAACATTGATTCCACATTGCTTGCATGTTCATGTATGAGACATCCTCCACAGAGAACCTGTGCATAGTCTCCTTGCTGATGTATAATGAAGGGAAAAGAGAAGATATTGAACTGGAGGAAAGATAATCAAGTGTTGAACCTGCTGAGCCTATTATGTGAAAAACTGTTCAGAAGGATGCTGCAGCAGCTGAAGCCACTGGAGGATACTGGATGTAAAATTGGGGTTCTATTAAAAATGTATAAACATACCCAAGATTAGGTTTTAAAGCTATTGCTACAGGTATGAAATGAGCTTAACTGAGAACTCCTGGCTTCCCTCTAGACTCATTTACAACTAACTGAGGGAAAAAATAAACTCTTTTATTGCTTGAATAATTCTATGCTACCTCTAACAGTAGTTAATAGTTAATAAGGATTTATGCCTCTCATAACTGAAAGGTGTATCTAGTTGCAGCAAGTGGGAAGGTTTGTATTACAGATACCAGTAATTCATCCCTCATTCCTTTTTTCACCAACAACACTGGAAGAAAGAAGGAGAAAGAAAGACTCTGTGCAAGCAAGTGTATGTGGAACCACAGTTTATTACCACATAGAAGGTTTCTTTATAGAGTGCCCCAGCTTCCAGCCTCAACCCCAAACTTCTCTGGAGCTGCTTCTCTGGACTCAGTAGCTTACAATTGCATGGTGCCCTCAGTGAATAGCAATTCATGCCAGCTGTAAGTGGAACAGCCTCCTTCCCTCCCATTCAAAAGCAGCTGCAAATCTGTAAATGCAGGATTCACTGAGTAGGGATAAACACTCCTCCTAGTCTGCAGCTGGAAGCTCCCTGGGATCCACATTACCTCTTAGTGGGTGTTTGCACAACACCCAGAATGAGAAGCTCTGGTTTTAAGAGATAGCTTCAGCCCTTGCTGTAATGGAAGAAGGTAAAATAGCAGTAACTGATAGTAATAACCAGTGTGAAATCAACTGCCCAGACAACAGAAAGATTGTCATGGCTAGAGGATTTTTCTGTTTAGAAGAGAATTTGTCCTTACTGGCTAAGCCACAGGTCATTTTCCATTCCCCACTAAGGGCTAAGTCATTCCCCTTTTAACAGGTTTCCTAGGACTTCAACTAAGAAGAATCCTAATAGTTTTTAATTAGGCATTGTGGTTACCAGACACTTAAGCAAAGCATCAGGTAAGAGTCTGTGGCAAGTGGTTCAAATAAGACATAGCATAACAACACTCTGGAAAGTAGGCATTTATAAGCCTTTCAATGTCCATATTTGTCCTACTATGGCCAGTGACAGTGAACCAAAAGAACACTGTCATTTTAAAAGGAGAAAATTCTTTTTTAATAAGCTACAGGCATTTCACTTCCATAGGTTAGATTCCCAGATGACTGTTCTCATTCTTACTGTTTCATTTGTTATAGTAGCAGCTAGAGACCCATTCTCAACTGAGGTATTGTACAAACACTCAGAAAACCAAAAAAAAATGTTTTTAAAATACCTGAGTGAGGATCTATGAAAGTTAGAAAGGACAGAGCTTGGAGTAAACACTATTATGAGATGGGTAAAACCATTTACATACACAATAAATGAACTTATTGGGTAAGAACTGACTGGACAACCTTAAAATGTTGATGACATGATGAAGGAGAGGAGGATAAATAGGTGGCCATTGTGCTCTTTTCAAGTAACAATGTGTATTTATTTGTCACAAAGCTGTCTGCCTTCTACCTAGGAAAAGTAATCACAGTTCTTGGTAAAAAACTTTATTCCTTCTGTTGACATCATCTCAAACCACAGTGAAATTTTCATTGGAAATATCTCCAGGGACACCATTGTAGTATCTTTTGACAGTGAGGATCTGGCCTCAGACTGGCTGGGTTTTTGAGGGCAAGTCTCCCTTCTACACCATCATTCACAGCACAGGTCTTCTTAATGTCAATCCTTAGCTTCCTGGTGCAGGGATTTCTTCAAATTTGTGTAGGTAAAGTTAGAACATGTCTCTCTTCTCTTCCTTGTGTCCCTTCAACTGAATTGTAATGCTAATAATAATCCCTGCTTGAATATGATTTTGGGATCAGTCTCCTAGTACACAAGTGCAGTGATGGTTCATTATACAAATATGCTTGTGACAGAGACTGTTGTCCTATGTGGCTGAAGCACAGCTAATCCAATTAATTTGTTCATGAAAGACAAGCTGGTTTTAAACCAGGGTCTAGCATAAAGAGGAAAGGACAATATTTTATTAACTTTCTCCCTTGTCTCAAGACATATTTATTGCTTTCTGCTCAAGCAGAAATAATAAAAGGCTAAGAGTACCACTGCTTGCATGAAAAATCTTTCCATTCTCATGCATGTGGATAGATTGGACTTTTGATTGAAAATCCTCTATGCATTTCTTAAGGCTGAAACTTTAAGGATTTATAAAATGTCTAATTTGGAAAGATAACAGTATGTGCAAAAGAAAGACTTTCATCAGACATGGCAGCAACCTTATTAATTAAAGAGGAGGCCACTACAAGGATATGTCAAAGCAAAATAACCTTCAGCTAGCAGAACAGACTGGGCTATAGGTCAATTTTATTGCATTATAGAGGCAGACACTGTTTTTCACATTGTGTTACCAGAGATACCAATGAGATAGTCAAGACAGGGCTTTGTCTAGAAGAAAGACCACTCAGAAAACCTCAGCAAGTGACATACAGAAATTATGGGATGGAATAAGGATTTTTTTTCTCTTCCTCTGTCTATGCCAGTTGTGTCTTTTTGTATCTCTGAAATAGAAATTGAACACAGCAAAATGGAGTAAGTTCACCATTTCAAAAGGGTTAACAAGCATTTCCTCAGGCAACAAAGGGCAACCAAACATTGGCAATTCCTCTGCTGGAAGACCTGTGAGTTGAGTTACAGGCTCACAGTCAGGGAAGCCACTCCCTTTCTGGATGCTGAGCATATACTCCTACTGGGCTGAAAACCTCCAGGAGGATGCTGTTACTGGAAAAGACTTTGTCACTCCTGAAAATGAAGACAGAGTTCTCTGACAGAAAGTTCTTTTCCTCCAGATTATGAGAGTAATAGTCATTAACAGGTTTAAAAGCTTTACATATGTCAGCAAGGTACTATGTACCACTCACCTCAGGATATACCAAAGCAGAAGCTGGGCCAATGTTCTCAAACTTATTGCATTGAGAGATGGGGTCATGCTCAGGGAGTTTTATTGTCTGTCTAAAACACCTGCCTTTAGAACTGTTTGTCCAGTTATGAGCAAACTGGTTTCACTAAGACTCCTGGTCTTCCTTGACCTTTATATATTGCAGCTATAAACAGGACAGGCTTTATTTGTCATAGGGAGGCTGATGTTCAAATACTTCCAAAATTTTCACTGGGTAGCATCTACACTTCTATTTAGAAGAGGTTTCTTTGACACAAACAGGCAGTACTGGGTTCTGCTGCAGTCCCAACAACTAATCATGCAGTCCAGTCTGGAATACTGCTAATTAGCAGTTCCTGAAAGCATTGACAGGTTGATAAACAGCTTTCAGGGAAGGTTTATGCAAACCCACAATGCTGCCTTGAAGTATGCAATGCTCTGCTGCCCAGAGTATAAGCTGGAATCAGGTTGCTTTCAAAGGATGAGCTTTTGACCCATATCGGGTACATGAAAGAAATATCATCAAAGATAATCCATACTGCAATAATATTTTAAACTATCATGGGCAATTCTATATTTTCACTTGAGACTAGTAAGGTTTCAGAAAATGGTCTTCTTAACTTGGTGGTAGTAATAGAAAACACTAGAGCTCATTAGGTTGCCTGTATCTGGGCATGAGACTCTGCTTAAAACAAAACTAAATGAAACAAAGTAAACCAACCAACCCAAACCCCCAAATTACAATAACAAAACAGCAAAAAAAACCCCTCCAACAACCAGAAAACATCCCCAGATAGAAATAATTATTCTATTCTCTCTGTGGCACATGAAAGCATTTCCATGTTTGCACAGGCTGGGGTCAGAAACACAGCAGCAAGCCAGAAGTTGCATCAGATACACAAACCTCTCACATGCCTTGTTGTGCTGGTGCCTCAACTTCTTGATGATGGTTCAGTGGTTGAGAAGAGCCAGTCATCAGAAGCAGCTGTTCTGTTGCAGAAGGGCATTTCTACACTTGTTGTGAGGGCCACTTCAGCACCCAAGCAGGTCCTCTCACTTGGCTGAGGCCAGTGTATTTTGGATTAAGTGCACAGAGGAGTAGATGCTGGACTTACTGTGTAAAATGTTTAGCTGATCTCACTGTAGCATGCTGTGCAGAACCAGTCCTGCACATCATTCATTCTCCTTCTGCTCTGACCTGTGCCACTCTTGCTTTTCACTTGCACTGCTGGCTGAAGGTCATCAGCCACTGGTGATTGTTGAACACTCATTTTCTCTGTGCCTTCCATAGTAGCAGAATTTGCCCAAAGCTTTAGAGCAATGCATCTTCTAGCCATTGTGCCTCCTTCTGTGGACAGGATGTGCTCAAAACCAATCCTTCCTCTGTTATCTTTGCTTAGCACTGTAGAGATGAATAAATAAGGTTTGAAAAGTTTAGAAATGTTTAAATAGCTATTCTGGGTGTGGTTCATCAGTGTTAACATGGCAATAATTCTTATTGCAGCAAATGTATTCTCTTCTTGCTTGCTTTCTTGGTTTGTTTAATCTTTTTCTCTCTTTTTTCATCTATAACAACATGTTAGATCTTTCATGTACAGATTTTTGAGAGCATCTATTCTGACACCCTTCATGACAACTCAATCCTGCATCTACCAGCTTTGGTGGACTGAAGAATATCTTCCATAAAAAGTAGGGCCTTTAAGTAGCAAAGGCTCCACCATATCTCAGAATTATTAGATAATATATCAGAATATATCAGAATTATTTTTAATTCTGCCCCTGATTCATTGCTTTCCTTGTTAAAAATAATTTATTTATTGGTCTAAATCTGTTTACTTTCATTTTCCTACTCAGTGGAAGATGTTTTGTCATTGTTTGCTAGTCAGAATTCTTTCTCTGAGCTTCACAGTGACCAAACCAACTCACAACCTTTCCCATATACATGAGCAGGGCTGAGCACCAGGCTCTTAGGAGAAATCAGATTTCTCAGGTTTCAGGTAGTGTTTTTGGGTTTTCATTGAACATTTCCAACCTATAAACATCCTCTTTTGCAGACCACAGATTTTTGTTACTATTTTATTAACTTTATTAATGGGTATATTCCAGTGAAACAAACAGTGCTCACTCTCAGTATTACTTTATATTTCTGAATATGACTACTGCTTGGCTTTTTACACATTCCAATATTCTGGGAGCTCATGTTTGGAACATAATCTATTTATCACTTCAGAAACAGCACTTTTTCAAATACCATTCCCCCTTCCTGCACCTCTGGCCTAAATTCCATTTTCACAGATGCTTGCCCTTAAATTTGGTTGTTTTAAAAGGCATGATGCTCAGATGGTCTCATCTTATTAAGTGAACCTGATTACTCTGTAGAACTCACCTGTCTTTATCTTAATTTACCACTTCAATGATTTTGTGTAATCTACAGACCTTACCAGCAATGATAGTTTCTTCCAGATCATTGGTAACAATATTGACTGGAGGCAAGAATAGATCATGGGGGGGAAGTAACTAAAAACATTCCTGTTAGATGGTGATTACCAGTTAACAATTAGCTTTGCTCTCAATCAGTTTTAATCCACTGAATATATACCACATTGGGTTTTATCTTTTGTTTTAATAGAGCCAATTTACTAATCAGAATATGATGAACTACTGGGTCAAAGGAGGGACTCATAGATTACTTGGTCAGCTGTATTTGTAATCTCAACAAGATCATTGATGACATCTGTTTCCCTTTAAGACCTACTGATTAGCCTTAATGCTATTGGGTTTGGGTATTTTTCATCCCCCATATTTGGTGAACATGAAACTCCACCCCTCTGGTAATGTTCTTAAGTACCTCTTGGTGGGGGACAACATCTCTGCTCCAAGAAGCTGTTTCTGGATGGAGATTGTGTCCTTCCTTGGGTGAGTCTGTATTGATGGAGTTGGAACAGAATACAACTTCAGGGGAGAAAGAGAGTGTGAGGGGAAGCAGAAACTGGAGACAAGGCTTATGTGATAGTGTAGCCAGTACTCTTGTCTTTTGATTTTATGTTCATTTTACTCCATGGTGAGGGGTTTTGGTGTTTTATTTGGTTAGTTAGTTGGTTTTGTTGGTTTGGTTTGGGTTTTGGTGGGTTTGCTTGGAATTTTTTTCCCTGGTGTTTTGTGTTTCTTAATATCCTAAAACTAGGACATCTATGAATTGTCAGGATGCAATTTTTATTGCTTTTTCTAGCTCTTAGTAGCCCAAGAGAGACTGTGCATCAGTACATGTGAATAGCAACTAACTTGTATGGGATTATCTTTTTTTTTTACTTCTTTTTTTTAGAGGTATTTCTAGCTATATCATAGAGGTTTCACAGCTACTGTGGAGACTTTAATGAAAACACTTATTGTTTCTGTGTTGTTTTAATACCTTTCCACCTCACCCCCCAATTAGCACTGGATATGTCATACTCAATAGCTTTTATTAAGTGAAAAATAGACAAAAAAAGTTATAGTAGTATCTTAGAAATTTAGTACAGATACTTTACAATGGGCTCAGTACAACACTTCATTTTAAAGACTTCTAGTTTCCTCCATATTCTTAATAGTCTGGCCCCCAAATACCACCTCAAAATAACATTGCTGGCTCAGGAAGTCTGAGAGGCACAGATTACTGGAGGGTGGGAAAACATCATTGGTATGCTTGACCTATTTTACTTCTTTCTATTGGCATCTGTTGCTGGCCATTGTTGGAGATGAACTGTTGGGTATTTGGTTTCACCTAGTTTGTTGCTCTTGTGATCTCCATTTCTCTGATAATTCATATATATTCTTTAGAGGTATCAGCATATTAGCTGCTTTCAGCTTTGCTATGTAAGTTTTCAGACTCTGATGGTTCAGGCTAAATACAGCTGCTATATGGTAATGGTAAATGTTCACATGATGCATTTTTCTTTTTTTTTCTGGTGCTACAAATGTAGTGTTCATTAAATACAGGAATATTCTGTTGATATTTTATATCTGGGAAATCAATCTAGTCTGAAATATACTTGACTTCATGTTTCTGCTAAAGACTTTGTTCCATATGTGGATTTCCGCTGAACACAAAACAAAGGCTTTTTGGGGAACAAAACCAACATAAAAGCTAGAAGAAAGTGGTGGATGACATTAATTTGTATTAAAACATAATATCATTAACTATCAGGCTTGCTAGAGTGCAACCTGAATGAAATATATGCTCTGGAGTTAAAAAGTAGTAGTACTTATGTTGCTTCAAAGTCTAGGGTTTTGTCCAGTCCAAATTATTTGCTGATGAATAAGTGCAGTGACACCCCAAGATCCAAAGCTTGAGGGCTCTTCTACATGTTGCCTGTTGAGATAGTTTTCTTGAAATTCCAGTCACCAAATGGCAGACTTTGGTAAGATTCAGCTGAAGAAAGGCTTCAGTTTACTTTTCTTGCAGCAGTAGTAGATGTATCTGGTGACTTTTGTAGTTCTTGTGTTATTGCTAGCTGAAAACTGGAACAAATTTAATGCAAGATAATTGGATTTATAACTGAATGAAATAATCTATCTTTTGGTTTCTGTCACTTGATTGGAGATATTCAAGACATCAAGATAGAAACACACTTGGTAGTGTAAACCATCAAACCAAGAAAGCATCCTCTAGAGGAAATGTAGCACAGCCACTCTCTCATGAGTCCTTTGCAGTCCATACTACTCACCTGCAACTATACCTTTAGTGCTCAGTCTTACTGAAGGAAGAGTGGAACATTGCAATGGATCTGTACCTCCCCAGGTGCAGATTGGGATTCTGTGTGACACCCTAAAAGAGTGCCAGAAGCTAGCCATGAGTTGAGATTGCTTTGTTAGCAATTTTGATCATTCCCTTTAGAGACAGAGATATGTTATGCTTGTTCTTCCCACATTTTATGCTGGTTTAAGGGCCAAAACTTGTCCACTTCTTACACTTTGCATTTGAAATCCAGAGTGGAGAATACAGGTGGAGGTTCAAACCTGCTCTTCACTCATGCTGAAGGCAGCAGCAGAGTGATTTCTTCAGAATAAGGATGTGATTTATGGCTCTGCTCTGCTCCCTTGCACCAGTGCTCAGGCTGTGCCATGCTTTGCTCTCAAGCAAACAGTAATCTATATAAAACTGTCTCTCCTGTTGTTAACTGATCTACCAGTCTACTTCTAGCTTGGATGGAAGAAAATGAAACAATAGAAGAAGCCTGTGAAGGTGGAAGATTGCACATAGGTTTGTTTTCTTTCCTTGATGCCTCATGCAGAGTTAAAAGTGTGGCAGCCTGGAAGGAGGGCAAGCATTTTGAGAGGAAGGCAGTTGAGATATAAACATGAAGTGGCTGTCCTGCAAATTGTTATAGACATCACTAATTATATAATTGTACTTGAATATTTCTGTGTATCAAACCCATGAGCTGCTTCACCAAAGCCAGTAAGGATCTACTTGTGTGGCTAAGGTTTGGCTCTGCAGGTCCAGGGAGAAATAATTGTGCTGTAGCTCTTATTGATGAGAATGAAGAGACAGCTTGGTAAGCTCCAAACAGCCTTTGGAGAAAAGCAGGATGAATCAGTAGCCAGCACTGGATTTCTTTTTGACTTTATTTGTTTTCCTACCCATCTCTCCCTCATCTCCTGGGTAGTGGAGAGTAATTTTAATTTGGTGCACTCCAAGAAAGAAGGTTTATAACCTAGACAAAGATGTCCTTGCCTGCTAATGGTAAAACAGATGCTGTAAGGATTTCCTATTCATGGTTATGAAAAATATTTCTCTTCTTGAAGTTAGTTGTAAGTACAATATAAAACAAGCAAGAGATTCTGATTATGTTGCCAAAGGATACTTAATTCCCTCTAACCAACAGGGTGGTCTTGTGCTGCTTCTGAAAGTATGCTTTCTTTTACACTAAGCAATAATTTGGCTGAAAAAACTACAATAAATCAAAAAATTGAAGATGAATTGTCCTGAGAGTTAAGCAGTCTGGCTATAAGACTTGAGTTACTTTGTTAACATCATTTTTTTTTGCCTTTGGAGATTGCTTCATTGCTTTCATAGTAGCTCAGCTTTGTCTACAAGAGAGTTAGAAACTAGTTACCTATGCAAAATATGCTTTAGCTTTGGACAAATGTCATGGAGGGTTTAAACACTCTCAGATGAAAATCTTAAACCTGTCTCACTTTTAGGGCAAGTTCTGGAAAAGAAAATCAGAAAACAGCTTTAATGAAAATAATAATATAATGAAATGTATATAAATATATAAACCTAATTTTGAACACAGTCCTCAGAGGAATTACATCACCATCACCTCTGATGTTGTAGAAGGAACTGGGGAAGTTCCAGACTGGATTGGCAGCAACTGGGATCTAGATTCAGGAGCTGGATTCTGGAACTGGATTCAGGAGCAGAGGGATCAATGGCAGAATGGACAGTCCTCCTCAGATGCAGGCCATTGAAGAAGAGAGCTTGACCCTTGTGATCCATCAGCTTTATACTGAATATGATGTATATGGAATGGAAGCTGACAAAAAAAAGCAAACCAACAGCAATTAAGAAAATTAACCAACTTAGCTCTCATCAGGCAGCTATGTTGAGCAATCCTTTAAAGTAACAATGCCCTCAGAGGCAATGTTTTCCCTAACAATGTTAGATCTTTGTCTTTCCATCTTCTTAGTGCAACACATTCTAGTTCACTCAACAGGAGAAATAAGAGGCAGTGATGTTAGATGTGGTGCTTAGGGATTTGGTTCAGTGGTATGATGATAGGTAGGGTTGGACCTGATGATCTTGGAGGTCTCTTCCAACCTTTGTGATTCTGTGATGTTGCAAGTTTGAAATGTAGCTGAATTTCTGCCATAGGGTGATACTGGTTTTGTCACCATCTTTGGAAGGAAGGGTAAAACTTCCTAATTTTTCTCCTTTTATGCTATTCTTTTCTTTTAAGGAAGGTCTAAATGGTTGGCTTAAATCCCATGTTTCATTGCTCCCCCATCTCCCTTTTTATTTGAGAGCAGCTTTCACATATTCAACATTGCAGAAAATGCCCATTTGTAATTATATTTAACCTTTGTAAAGCCTCTGGGTAAAGTCTACTCATTAATCTTTAACCTGAGAAGCCTTGGGGATGGTGAAATTGGCACAGCCATGTATTAGAGGCTCAGAGACCACAGACTAGAGGTACAAAAGGGGTAATTAAGAGGTGGTGTGAAAGGAAATGGAACAAAGCTAAAGGGATAGGATCATATTATGGTGCATGTCAGACAGGAGTAAGGACAATGGAATGCAAATTCCTCTAGACACAGATCAGAAAATAAACAAGGCAGTGCATTTCCAAAACCAATTTAATGATCTTCTCTCTTAGCCAAGCAAAGATAACCTTCACTAAACCAGATCTTAAACATTGTAATAATCACACAGCATGGACACATGATTAGTTTTTAATAGTGTGCCCCTATTTATCTGTTGTTTGTTTGTTCTTAGCAAACATGCTGCTTTGCCATAGCTGTAAAAACACAAGTTAGTGCATCTCAATATGTCTCAGGAGAAAACAACAGCACCTGGACAAGTGTCATTCTGTAACTAAGGGACAAATCCTGTCCCTGGCCACCAGCCTATAAGTAAAACCTGGCTGCTGGGCAGTTGTGCTGATCCCAGCTCTCTGAGCTCAAAGCACAGATGATCATCAAGGTGGTTTGGAGGGTCTGGGGTTGGAGGCATCTATGGGAGAGGAATCAGGATTCAAAACACTGGCTCTGAGGCTTTATGGCTTTTCCAGCACCTCAGTAGGGAGTACTTTAGAATTGTGGAAGCTACTTTTTGCTGTTCCTAAAGGACAAAGTCCTGTGATCTTATTTGACTTCATACAGAGGTAGGTGTCTAATTTTAAGATCATGAATTATTCCATTGACCACATTTAGACTCTTCATTTGATTGGACACCTTAGCACCTTCCTCAGTCTGATCTCCTCTAACCAATCTCTAAAGTGGTGGCATTAAGTGCTGATGAGATATTAGGAAGAATTTCTTTACTGAAAGAGTGGTGAGGTATTGGAATAGGCTGCCCAGGGAGGTGGTGGAGTCACCATCCCTGGTGGTTTTTAAGAAGATTGATGTGTTTCTTCAGGGGATAATTTAGGAATAAGAGTAGTGTAGGGGTATTAGTTGGACTAGATGTTCTTGAGGGTCCTTTCCAACTGTAACAATTCTGTGATTCTGTGACAGAGGGCCAAATACTACCTTTTGTGTTAACAACCAAAATCATCCCTCTGTTCCTCAGACTTTTTAAGGACAGATCTTAATGTTTTCAAGATCCAGATCTGAAGTGCACATTAGTGAGACATTCTTATTATGCCAAAATAATGGGGGGAGGGAGAGAGATAAAAAAGTGGGGATATTGTGCAGTTATTGTTTTAAATTTCATCCAGGGTGTAACCTTATATACTGAGAAGTATCCAGTTCTCTTGGTTTGTATGAACTGCCAAGTTTGTGGAGTTCAGCTATGTTTCAAGAGTTAAATCAGAATAAAAGCAATTTAGCAATGTAGAGAATCATGCCCTGGCTTTTGAAAGATCATTGTAAGTAGGAATAACCCTTCTCCTTTCTTCCCTTAACCCAGCACTTTTTATTCCTTAATGAGACAGAACATGTGTAGCTACTACTTGTAGGCTTGCTTATCTTTCTCAGTCCTTCAGGGCTCCCAAGAGGAACCAAATCAAACTTAATCAAACAAATCCTTACTACATTTAGCAAATAACTAGGAGATAGTGAAGCCCAAATAATGGATGCAACCAATATGTGAACTCAGGATGTAACTGTAAGACAATTATGGGAAAGAAAAATAGGTCAGGAAAAAACTAAAGCAGAAAATGCTGTGGTTTTAATGCTGTATTTATTAGCTGTCTGGGTCAGCTACTTTATCTCATTCTAATCATCTGTGTAAATAAGACTTGCAATGTCATATTCTTTCATTCCTGCACTACACTGACAATTTTCATTGCTTAATGAGATTGAATGTTTCTAGGTTCTACATATGTATACTCACTCTCTTCAACCCTTCAGGGCATCTTCCCTCCCATGATGAGGAAAAAAAAAAATCCTCAAAGAATAATAAACAGTTTGTAGTGAATTCAGCATATCAGTAGAAGATGCAGGCAATGCTTTAAAATTTCACTTGTAATGGAATTACACACAAAAAGCACAACAAATCTCTGCTTTTGAGGTACAGCATGGCATGAATCAGTTCATTGGTCATTTCCTCTGCAGCCTACACTATTAGTTCGATACTTTTGGGTAGGGAATATTGAATGTGTCCTTTTAACATGAGTAGTCTTTTTAGACAATCTCACTGTTTATGTTGGTAAATGCTTATAGTGATGAATTTTTAAAAGGATATGACACAAAATATATCAGTATTCTTTCCACTCTGGCTTTTTTTCCCACATTCATGCAGAGCAGTTTACAGAACTTCCTTATACTTGATTCTCTTGCCCTCCTTAATGTCATGGTGCTGCAGCTAGAGAAGCTCCTTTGAATCCCAAACCAAAGAACTGGTAAAACCACAAAATAGCAGCCTAAAAGAAGACTCTAGGGTAACCTCCCTAGAATAAGGTTACTGGCAAGCCAACACAATATTTATTTGGGGTGGAGAAGAAGGGGGGAAAAAGTAAGACCCAGAGGCAGACTAGAATAACACAGAAAGCAGTCAGAACTCCAGGAGCTGTAAGACTAGGACAATTCAGAGTTGACCATTCCTTCATGCATAGGCATGATCCTTAGGAGAGAGGTCTGAACAGACAGGCTAAGAACCCACCATCCACAAGACATGAATATCAGCATCATGGGGATGTGGAAGGAGGAGTGACTGCTCCCTATGTTGGTCTTGCTTTAGCAGAGTAAATAAAACCTCTTCCAATAATAGATTCACCTTCTCACTTCTAAATACAAATTGCTGGAATGTCTCTAACACTGTTAAATGCATTTGAGGCATTTTTTGCTAGGAATAAATACTTCTTCCCTTTGTGTTACCCTTTGTAACCTCCACACTATTACATTTTTGGGTTTCTTAAACACTGACATCAAAGGCTGACTGGGTTATTTGAAATCTATCTAGAACATGAATGCCCTTTTTGCTGTCCTTAGTCTACATTTTTAATTTTTCTTTTCAATCATTTTTTATTCACATGGATCAGTTAAATACATGAAAAGGGAATGATTTGTCTCTGATGATCCTGATTAAGTTAATGCATATTTCATTATCACATTTTACCTTTTAAAGTGGTTTTACCCACTCACATGTTTAATGACTATGACTCCTAGATCTTGACCTAACTCCTTCCTTTGGATTTGTCTTCCTTTGCTCAGTTTAGCAAGGTGATGTGGAGTTCTGACATCTCCTTGTTAGATTGCTGCCAATTTCAGCTTTACATGGCAATGTGTGATCTACTGTCCTGCCTTGTCATTGCTTTCACCCCTCCTCTTTTTCTTCTGTCACTGTCAACTCCATCTTCATGCTCCTGATCACTCAACTCTTTAAACCCATTCACTCTCTTTAACCCTTCTTTCTCTGTGGGTTTGTACATGTGCACTACTTCCAAGTCCTCCTCTTCCCCATTCATAGTATTTCCAGAATGTGCTCCATGATTTCTGCCTTTAGGAATCTGAGAGTAGGACAACCAAGCCTGGCCTTGTCACCCTAAGATCTTTTTGTAATCACTGAGAGACAAAGACCTATGTAAAAAATGATTCACTTAATCTATCTCAAACATCTGGTTTTGGCCAAGATGAATCAAGCCCAGACAGTGTCTACTCCTCTCTGTAGACTTACAGGGAGTGTTAGGTGAGCCCTTCAGACTTGGAAATTTGAAATGTTTAAATTCAGAGCACAAGATTCCTAATCCTATTGAATTTATTGCTTAGTAAATTCCTGGCCAACTTTGTCTACTACTATGCTAAGTTAGAGGTTACCTCACTGCAAGTTATTAAGGTAAATCTATTTGTGCTTTGTTAGCAATGTGGTTACTTTCCATCTCACCACGACAGTCCCCTTTTTGTAACCATGGAATGATCTTTCTGTTAATTTTGTTTCTATGATGCACCATCTGATTTTGACTCCCTGATTATAATAGAGCCAGAATTATTCTATGTTGCCATGGCTGGGGGTGACAACATGAGTTCAGATAGGTAGAAATCATAGCCAGTCAACAGTATCTTTCATCCCCCAGGCTTACTCTGGATGTTTGATGTTTGGGCAGCTATATTTGGTCAGAGTAGACTCAATATGGTTGCCACCAGGCAAATTGTTTTGCTGTTTAGCACTCAATTTACAGCAAGTTACAATGGTTATTAATATTAACATAACCTATTAAAATGATAGGGAGTTCTGAACAGTGAGGTGACCAGAGATGTGGACTGAAAACTAGCTGAGCTATCTGGTTCAAAGATCATTGGCATGAAGTCCACCTGGAGGCCAGTCACCAACATTAGATTCTGACTCTTTGACTCTTCCCCTGTCCTTGGACAATGTCACAGGTGCTACTGACTGCTGTTACTCTGCAAATGAATAGACAGACTCAGATGTCTATGGCCTGTGATCTTCAGCTGAAGAGTTGAAATTCTGTCTGGAAGAGCTTTTACTTTATGCTTTTTTTGGCCTGTTTTATAACTCTTTAATCATGACTGAAGTTGGCCTTACCTATGCAAGAACAGGGTTGCAGCACACAGAGTTAGGAGTCAAGTGATTTAAGAGGATCTGTTGCTAATCAACAGTTTTATGTTATTTAAATGTGAAATGCAATTAAACTAAAGATGTATCTTTGAATCCTCAGGTTTCATTTTGTTTCTGATTGTGGGTGGTGAGACCTAATAGGATTTCTTTCTCATCCATCAAATTGACCTCTTTGCTAATTAATGTGTGAGAATCTACAAAACTTGTGGCTAATGAGGAAGTTTCATTTATTGGTGTATGTGAAAGCATTCACAGCATTAAAACATCATTCCAGATAAACTGAGGTGAATGTTTGGCAGAAAAGAAATCCTCCTAAATGAACAGACTAGAATAGTATCATGGAATCAAATCCCCACTTCAGTACTTGTTTGCAGCCTCATACCTTGTTGCATTTTTAAATCTGTGTTGCTGCACTCTTGGACTTGAGTAAGGGCCAGATCCATCCTGCTTCAGGTACATAACCAGGGCAGCTAACTTAGGAGAGTGTTGTCTGTGGAAAATGGACAGAGGCAGGCACTTGTACAGGTCAATCCAGGGCTTAGGTGTACTATATCACCCTCTGGCATGGCCTCTTCTGTTTATACAACAGAAATCAAGGTTAGGGTGATGATGAATCATAGAATAGCCCAGGTTGGAAGGGATCTTAAAGATCATCTAGTTCCAACCCCTCTGCCATAGGCAGGGATGCCACTTACTAGACCAGGTTGCCCAGCCTGGCCTTGAACACTGTCAGGGATGGAGCAGCTACAACCTCTATGGGAAACCTGTTCAATGCCTTACCACCCTCTAAGTAAAGAAGAAGGGCTTGCTTCAACTTTACATAGTAGAAGAGTCAAATAAGTTATATGGGTTGGGAGATACTTCTGGATTTTTATTATACTCTGAGAAAAAGCTGTACTCCAAAGTACAGGTGGCCTGAGTAGGTATCCAGAAGTGTCTCCACCTCTTCTTAATTCTGCTTTTTTTTTGTTTTTTTTTTTTTTAAGTTAGTTCAGGGTTTGTGTTAAATACTTTGAAACAAATCACCCTGCTGGGAGAAAATATCCATGCTCTAGCAAGTAAAAGCAGAAAGTTAGATATTTTGCTATTATTTACTGCAAAAGCCATCCAAAGTCAACCTTCATCACACACAGGAACAAATTGGGTCATTGAGGGTATGTCTACATTGCTGAGTGCAAATAAGTGCAAACATCTTTGTTCACGCTCTGAGCTGCAAGTCAAGATGACCTTGAACTGTGGTCTTCTGGCTGCCACAGTGAAGAGTAGATAGGAAGGAAAAGCCATTTGGAGGAATATCAGTAGTAATTATTTGAATGTTATGTATGAGAGGGAGTGTCTATGCCCTGTATTTCTGTCATATAAACCACTGCTATTTTTGAGTTAGATAAGCCCATGAAAAACTATCCTACAAACTACTGGAAAGATTTTAGTCCTTAAGTCTGGAACAGCTGCTTCTAGAGACTACTGGAAATGATTTACTGGTATAAATAAATGGTTATTCTGGTCTTTTATGCAAGTGTTTAAGAGCAACTACTTAAGAACAGCTACTTTATTTAGTTTTCAACTCTTGTGGAAAAAATAACAAAGTAAAACAACCTTTAACATTGGTAGCTTTCTCCTTGACAGTCAAACCTGAGTGGGAAAAGCCCCCATCAGTTAGCAGGTGTTCACAGAAGGGTGTGGGTGCACAAAGCAGTGTGGTGCTTAGACTCAGCTCAGTTAATTGGAGGGAATGCTAACTGTTGAAGGTTCATAACAAGCTGTATCAACTTGGCATTTTTCCTTTCTTTCAATTATGTCTGAGTAGGAAAAGAAGTTGGGGGAAAAAATAGGAGGGGGGAGAAAAAGACAAAACATGTTAAATTATGAGATTTACTAAGATAAGATCCACAACTGTTTATGGTGCTGCCACCACATAATTTCCAAGGTAGAGCATAAATATCTTTAATTAGAGGTAGACAAGCAATCTATTTCTTGTGTACATTCAAGTGATAAGATTAATTTTGGCTGTGTGCTGTTAGAGTGGCCTGTATGTTTGTCAGAAAGTTCTTAGCTTATGCATTCCTGTAACTACAGAGTGTGGACATCCTGCAAGAGAGAGAAGTGAATGTTTTGAGGAATAAAAGAGAAAAGCTTGAAATAATGGGTAAGAGCAAATGCTTCTAGCAAAAAATATTACTGCCACAGCAGGGACAGGCATCAGAGGTTTCTTCTCATACTTCTTTCTGTGCAGCTTAATACTCAAGTCTTCCCCACAACCTTTTCTACTCTGATTACCTTCAAAGGAATTCAGGAAGTAGAATAAAATAGTAGCAGACACTGCCTTGGATCTTGATGCACTGAATGCTGAAAGTTAGGGTGTACTTCAGGAGTGGCATATAAAGTCCTAAGAAGTTAGGAATTAGTTGATTAAACAGATACTTAGATTCAAATTGACTTCTGGTTGTACCTTCTAGACTCTGTGGACATTGGTTCTAGACTGATAAAATAATCCCAGATGTGAAGGTCAGATTTATTACAGCTATTTGCAAATGCTTTAGCACAAGTACCTAAGTTAGAGCAGTTTTCTTCATTGTGTATCAGCACATACCACCAAAGAATGACATGCCTGACAATATGGTCCCACTCAGAAAATTAATGAGGTAAGATTGATGTTAAGAGACTCATTAGACCATGTACTCCCAACTGGAACTTCAATTTTCAATAATTGGTTTGTTTTAACTAAGGACATTGATTTTTCACATCAACCTTGGTGTTGGGTGATAAAATGAGTGTGAGAAGACATACTGGCCAAGTTTGTGTTAGTCTTTAATCCATATATTTGGCATATTTAACAAAGTGATTTGAAGACTGAGACCCCACCTATCTACAACTCATTGTCATGTCAAGGGATTCAACAGAAAGATCACTGACAGAGGTGGGAAAGATGGGTTATAAAGAGTGAAAAATAAGTGTATACCACTGGCCACACAATGGCTATCAGAGGATGCAGTATCAGTCTACAAGCATTTGAATTGTGTAAACACCTAAGAGGCATGAGATTTGTTTAAGAGAGGTCCAAGGGAGCATAACTAGGAATAACAAAATGAAAATGAGCTCAGAAAAATGCAGACTTCTCACCAGAAAACCTTCCTGTGAGGTCTATTAGGCTGCAGTAATCTCCCTGAGGATGTATTGTGGAGGTCCATCACTTGAATAATTTAATACCTGACTGGATAAAGCACTCAAGAATATATTGTAGGTAACAATCCTGTGCTGACTTATTGCAGTTTATAGATGCAGAAAAAACATGCAACATTGCAAAGAATTCCCATGGATTTGAGGCTTGGGATGTCCAGTGTATGGCAGGACTGTGGTCTAGAAGGCCACACCAACACTTCACCCTACAACAAAAGACTTTCTGGATCTCAATGTGTATCTACCTTCTGTTTTCCCCTTCAGTATAGTCCATGGCAAGAGAAATGTTATCCTTTTTGGATAGAGTTCCTTCTTTTTCTTCTTCCTGGCACCTACAATGTCAGAAGGGTGAAATTTAGTGTAGTGTCAGACTATTGGTATTGCTGACACCTTAACTATTCTTCACCAGTTAGGAACTACTGATCCTCCAGAGTTCAGCAAGATTGAGAAAAAGCTGCTTTTAAAGGATTTGTATAAAACTTTGATAAAGTCCCAGGCTGTAGCCTGGATCTGCCAGGGCAAAATGAACTATGTTTCTAACATTGCCAATTCTATGTGCTCCTTGTGAAAATTTTTATTTTGCATGTTTTTACCATGCAGCATTTATTTATATTGTTGTATAAAAAAAGAGGTAGAGGAAATGGAGTTTGCAGTCTTTTTTTAATAGACAATACAAATCTCAAGTTAATTTTACTGTCCATTAGCAATGATGTGTTTGGCCTTCAATGGTCTCACTTAATCTGTTCAGACACTTATAAAATCTCAGTCCCAGTCTGGCTTTTAGCAGAATTAAAAGTGGAATATACAGTTCCAATAAAGCAATATTGCAGTGTTAAGAGAGTAACAGGATTATAAATCCTGTTCTTGTTCTTTTGGGTGTTTTTTTTTTTGGCAGGACCACATGGTCCTGCATTTAACAGACAAACATCACCACTGGGGATTACATCAAAGTTGTGGTCAGTGTCTTCCACTTGAGCAGAGCCAGGCTGGTAGAAGTGCCTTGAAAGGATCATGTAGTTGATGTGATTTTTATGTAGGCTCAGGGAAAAGTGGCTGCTGTGATTGGGAGGTCAGGCCTTGAAGGACTTGTCAAGAGGGCAGACAAAGCAAGCAAACTGCAGCACTACAAAAAACATGTTTACAATTCTAGTTTTGAAATGCTTTTGGGAAGCAGTTTAATCACAATGCCATGTGTGTCTTCCACTCAAAGAGAAATAGCTAAATACTGATCCAGAGGGTACAGCCAGAACTTCAGATGCAATTTGGCTCTCAGTGTAGTACTAGCTGTGAGGAGGCTGCCCTACATCTTTCTCAGTTCTCAAGGAAAACTGTTTTATCTGGGTGTACTTAACACATGAAAGTAGTAGAGATTACAGGAAGAATGGATGAATAGTTGCTTTCTAGCCTATGGCAAGAGAGATCTTCAGCTCCCTACAGGGTCATAGACCTGCTTGGTGATATTAAATAGGTCTGCTTGCTCTAGTTCCCTGTTTATTAAATAAAACTGATCAGTCCCAGAGTTGTCACCTTGGTTTTCAGCTCAGCCCAAAGCAGCCACTTGCTCACTCACCACTGATGAGGTGGAGAAGAGACTCAGAAGGGCAAAAGCATGAAAACTTGTGGGTTGAGATACAGACAGCTTAATAGGTAAAGAAAAATAATAAAAAATAAAATAATAAATAAAATAATAAGGAAATAATATGTCACTTCTCATCAGCAGGGAGGTGTTCAGCCATCTCCAGGAAAGCAGAGTTCCCATTACATGTAATGGTTACTTGGGAAGACAGTCACCATCACTCCAAATGTCCTTCCCTTCCCCTTTCTTCCCTGCAGCTTTTATTGCTGAGGGAATCATCATAGGGTATATGAGATCCCTTTGGTCAGCTGTCCTGGCTGTGTTCACTCCCAACTCTTGCATAAAACCCTACCCTGCTTGCTGTCAGGGAAGCAAAAAGGCCCTGATGTTGTGCAAGCACTGCTCAACAATAGTTAAAATATCCCCATGTTATCAACGCTATTTTTAACACAAATCACAAAAGCAGCATGATCTAAGGTTCTATGAAGAAACTTAGCTCATCCAAAATAACACATTATTATGTCAAATAGATGAACAGTTGTGAAGTACTCCAGTCTTCAAATAGTGGTAGCTATAGCAGAAATTAACTCTTTCATGTACTCTGAGGATTACAGGAGCTAATCCTTCCAGAATGTCCTTTATAAGGATTCTCTTTCACTCTCTGAACCTTCACCTTGTCTTACAAACCTGAGATATCTTTGATTAGATTTTATTACCAATATTCAGTTAACTATGGGGATGTTTCCCCAAGCAGGGTGATTCCTTTGTTTGTATCAGAGCTTGGCACCCCCATTAAATTTCAATAAGCAGCACATTTCTCCAACTGCTGACAAATTTGGAAGTTCAATGGTGTCCTCACTCAAGTTGCTTCATTTTCTTTTCTACAGGAAAGCAGAGCACAAAGTTGAATAATAGGAACCAAAAATGAAACTACCTACCTTTTAGAAAAGCTTCCTCTTTTTTTTACAGGAGGACTCCTTGGATTTATTTTCTTGATAAATTAAAAAAGTTTTAGGAACTGAGATAGGCATTTCTTTGCCCTAGTTTCTGAAGTGTTCTCTAATGGTTACAGATCTACTTGCAAAACTCCTTCGTCATCTGGCAAGAAAAGTCTGTTCTATGAGCAAGAGTTTGCAGGGTCAAGGCTTATAATTGTAATAGAATACTCAGGCAGGACTAAATAACAAAGAATAAAGTGAAAAACACTAGTAAATTAAAATAAAGCTGGAATACACTCAATTAGCTAAATTACTATTGATATCTGTCATTATAAAGTACCCAGGGTTGTATAATTTTGTTCTAATCCCCTAAATGTGCAACTAAGCAAGTGAGAGAACATATATTCCTACAACCCCCAGTGGAGACATTGAGATTATGCATGCTCTCACTAATTTAAAGAGGGACTTTCACACTGGGATACATTTTAAAAAGAGAACATTTAAATAAAAAGCAATTTGGTCTGCCTGTAATTGTATTCCCCTTGCTGTTATTGCTAATTGTTGAAGATATTTGTGCCTGAATGGGTGAACTCCTGTTTGGTGCTTTTTTTTCTTCTTTCTTTTTAATTTTAGACAGCTCAATTTCTACTTCCACTAAATCTTGCTGAAATCACAGGGTCTGGGTCTTACTTTCATGTTCCACTTTGTCAGTGTCAATGTGGTGAGCTGACCCTGTCTGGACACCAGCTGCCCATCACAGCTGTTCTCTCATTCCCCTCCTCAGCTGGACAGGGGAGAAAAAATACAACAAAAGGTTTGTGGGTACAGATAAAGACAGGGAGAGATCACTCAGCAATTACCATCATGGACAAAGCAGACTCAACTTGAGAAAATTAATTTATTACCAGGATAATGAGAAACACAAAACACCTTCCTGCTGCTCCTCTTTTCTTTCTGGGCTTTACTTCTCTTCCAGTTTCTCTACCTCCTCCCACTGAGCAGGGAGATGAGGAATGGGGTTTGCAAGCTAGTTCATCACACATTTTATGCTGCTCCTTCAGCCTCAGGAAGAAGACTCATCACATTCCTTCTCCTGCTCTAGCATGTCATTTCTCCCACAGAAGACAGTTCTCCATGATCTCCAATGTGAGTCTTGTCCAAGGGCTGCAGTTGTTCAGGAACTGCTCCAACACAGGTCCCATGCATGGGATGTAGTCTTTCAGGATCAGACTGCTCCAGTGTGGGTCCCCCCAGGGTCACAAGTCCTGCCAGCTCCAGTGTGGGCTTCTCTCTCCACAGGTCCTGCCACAAGCCTGCTCTAGTGTGAGCTTTACAGTGGGTCACAGCCTCCTTTGGGGGCATCCATCTGCTCTGGCATTGGATCCTCCATGGACTGCAGGTGGAGATCTTCACCATTGACCTCCATGGGCTGCAGGGAAACAGCCTGCTTCACCATGGGATTTGGAGGAATCTCTGCTCTGGCACCTGGATCACCTCCTCTCCCTCCTTCATTGACCTTAGTGTCTTCTCACTCCTCTCTCTGGCTGCAACAGCCATTGCACAATATTTTTTCCCTTCTTAAAATATATTATCACAGAGGCAGAGACACTATCACCTTTGCTCATGGACTCAGCCTTGGCCAACAGATCCACCTTGGAGCTGTCAGAAAATAGCTTTTTTGGAAATAGAGGAAGCCTCTGGCATCTTCTCAGAGAAGGCACCCCTGCAGCTCCCCACCCTTGGCACAGAAAACCAGTATAGGCAGTCAAAAGGTAAGGTCACCCTGCTCAAATGAAGGGAATCATGCAAATGTTTGGCTAAAAACTACATCCAGTTTAGAGCCAGCCATATTAAAACCAGAAATATTCAAACTTCAAAAGTTTGGACAATAAAGGTGATGAGCTCCCCAAATAAATTCCTCAGACAGCTTGTGGATCCTTTCTCTCTGTATGCTCCCATAGGGATGCTTCTTTGATCTCAGGATTTTAAATCAAGCTAGATATCAGCCACATCCATGCAATTGGGCTTAGAGAGGTGATGTGATTCTTTCTAATGTATGGGAATCTAAATATCTGTCCTTTTTTGGCCTTGGAACAGCCTAGTATAAACTTTGACCTTACTCTAGTGGAACTCAGAGGTGGTGAGAAGAGCAGTAAAGATTATTATACTTAGAAGCATTTGATTCTGATTTGTGTCTTAAAGAGAAATGCCATCCCTTCTTTTCACACAGAGCAAAATAGCAGAAGGAAAGCCCTGTGATGTGGGTAGCCCTGGGAGAAGAGTGTAAGTTTTGTTCACATTTTTACCCAAACTACTGACAGGCATTTTGTACTCATTCTATAGAAGGTGGAGGTGTGAATTTTGAACACACTCTCTGCTTTACAGGCAATTACCATGTCTTTTACTAAATTTTGTTGTTTATCCTGGTATCCTGTACATATATGCTGCACATCTGAACCCTTTCTCAATACATTTTCACTAACAATAATAATTTAATAAATCACTTTGTTTAAGTAAAGATCTCTCTTCTGGCTTTAGTTTTCTGCTACATTAACTTCAGATTTGGCTATTAGATTATTTCTTAATACTGCAGCTATTTTATACTTCTGGTGACTTAGCAATGACAGGAATAGGTACACAACTGAGAATTTGGAAATATGAGAACAATTATGTGGTGGTAGATTTGAAACTGTTTTTTAATAGAAGTAAAAAGTAAACTGTAGAATTCCTTTCTAGGTTAGGATGCTCAGACCAGAAATGTCAGCTATAGATACACTTAGGCTATCATTTTCTGGCACTGGGGCTGGCTGGCAAAGGATGGCTAGTATTTGGACTAAACTCTTGTAGCCTCCAAGACAGAGAGTAACTGCATCCAAACTACCTAATGGGAATGGTCCTAGCTTGTGCTGAACTCCCAAATCATGCCTGGGAATTATTTGAAAGAGCTCTAATTGGTACAAGCCAAAACTGTGCTAGGGACTGTTATAACAGCTTAGCAGATGATCTAGTTCCAGTTTGGGGAATATTTCCTGGCTCTGTTTAATTTCATAGCACTGACATAGCCTAGAGATGCTAAAACCAGAAATAGTTAAAAGATTTATTAGATACAAAGATACATACATATCTTCAGAACCAAGAAGGAAATCTCTTTAAGCCACAAACAGCTGAGGACTAGAAGAGCATCACTAAATGCTTTATTCTTACATCTGTTCCTGGGGATGTCTTCATGGCTATTGCCTAGAACAGAGTAGGAGGGTGCACTAAAAGGCAGATCTTTAGGTTTCTAGTTAAGAAATGCAGGGGCAGATGCAAAAAGAGGTTGTACTGAAGGTGTTCCAGGAAAGAGGACACTCCCAGGATCAGGGCATATGTTAGGTGAGAAGATAGAATGGGGCTTATGTTGGAGAGAAAACCCAACACAATTTGTCCTCTACTCCTGGGAAGAAATTTTACTGGTTGCTAATTTATTGCATCCAGCACACAAGATTGTGAAACCAGGCAGATGTTGCCACACAATGCTGGGAAAATGAATTGTACCAGAGGAACAGAGCAGGAGACAAGATGTAGAAGGTGGTGGATGAGAGGGGATTAAAGGTTCATGGCAAATCTATGCCTGAGGCTCTAGAAAAGCAATTATGGAGGTGAGCTGATCACTTCCCATTACAGATGAACTGCTATAGCACATAACCTTGCCACTTTAATACTTTAAGAAGCAGCTGTATGGAAAATAGGAGATAACAAGAATATCTGGTGACTAAAGATATATGAAAAATAACTAGATTTTCAAATTATAGACATTTACCACTCAGTGCTTTGAAAATGTAACAGCTTTGGAGAGTGCACTCTGTATACACACACACGTGTGTATATATACATGGATGTATGAATGTGTGCAGCTACCTGTGTGCATATAAAATATGCAGCCAAAAAGCAAAGAAGCCAACTGATGTCATATAACATTGTGTCCTGGAAAGATAGGATATTGTGCATCCTTCAGAACTGCAAAGACAACTGCAGATAACATTCTTAACCAGAACAGTTAACTTCCATATCTTTTAGGTAAATGTTGCATTTTTCCAGATTAGATATGTGTTTGCTTTCAGATAGAGTACTTTTTATTTCCATACTGATGTTCTCTTCTTTAGTCATTTACTTTTGTGATGAAAGCATCCTTGTTTTGCAGCCACGAGCTCACGTGTGGTTTTGTGTCAAAAAAGATATTAGATGTATCAAAAACATCCTAGGGAGCAATTGAAACCACAGACTAGTCCATGCCACAGGTCTGAGACCCTCTCTGCCACTGGGGTAACACTCTCAAATGCATTACAGCTGCATAATCTAATATCTGGGCACTTGTGATCAGACCTAGTCTCTCCAACAAAAACTGGGTCACTTTATGGATTATTGTAATTTCAAAGGAATCTTTATTAGCTTCCTTGGTAAACAGTTAATGTCTTTACTGCTGATACAATGGAGAGGAGCAGCAATACTTAGAAGAAGCAGACATAAGTGCAGATGTTTTGCAAATTCCACAGTTAAATCAAGTATTATATCCTGTATATCCAGTTATATCCTGTATTATATCCTGTATATCCAGTTATATATTGTGTTATCCTATATATCCTGTCATATCCTATGTGCTCTGTATCCCATGGAATTTAAATTTGCTGTTCTGGTTGCCTCTCCCTTTTCCACAAGGACTGAAAACTGTACCTGTTTGTTTGCCTTTGCTTTTTAAGCTGACAGATATGAAGAGATAATATGTTGCTGCTCAGGGACTGACAGGTGTGACTAACATATCAGAGGGAAGAAAAGAAATCCATTGCTTTTAGACTGATCAATATTAGTCTTCATCCCAATTGTGTGATCATGGATGCTGCAAGAATGCATGGTAACAACTTGCAAAGGGGACACTGCACATTTATTATATCTGAGACAGCAGCATTGCAATCAACTGAAACTCCAGATCTGCTGAACACTTGAAACTATAATTTCCAAATATCTTTCTTTTCTTTAATTGAGCTTTGTTCTGCTGACAGACAAATGCATCCTCAGCTGAATTTGAATAGAACTGCTGCAATAATCAGTGCTTTTCCTTGAATGAAAAACCACCCAGCCTAGCTTTCTGTGTGGTTATATCTAGGAATGTCTCTCAGATAGACCTGATTCTTGCTTTTCCTAATTAAAGGTGGTAATAACTCTTTAATTGGATCTAAATTACACTTTTATTTGACAGACTTAATCTTAAGTGTGACCTATCAACTTAATGACATTTTGAGGCTGGGCACAGCTACCCATGTATTAGAAGAGAGTGAGGTGCTTTGCAATAAGGATATAAAGGGAAGACAGAAAAACCAACAACAAAATCTAAATGAAGGATAAAACCACATCAAAACATTGTAGCTAATAAGGTTTGCATTTTGGAATGGACTCAGAGCTGGCTCTGCAGAATATTTTGTGCTAGGCTGATGGCTAAAATCAAACAGAGAGAGCTTTGGAGTTTCTGATAGGTGTAATTTGATTTCTGTAATATAAAGGCAGGAAGTAGAATTGAATTTGCAAATACAGACTAGAAAGCTTGCCTTAGTAGTTTGAATTCTAGCAAGAAAAGTATCTCCCTTTTTCATGTGCTTTTCATCCATAATTCTTTAAGTACTTTAAACAGACAGTTGAGCATCCTCATCCCCATTGTCCAGATGAAAGAGCTACTGAGGTTCTACTACAGACATAGCAAATACTTGAGGTGACACCTAAGAACCTGATAAAGTTACATCCTATGGGGGCTAGAGACACTTTGAAGGAAGTGGTACCCATCATATCTTCTCAGGAGCAGAAGACAAGGCCATCATCTACCCCTAAAGGTTAAATCTGTGATAGGGATTCTGGTTTCTAGTGCCAAAATATTCCTGGTAGCTCAAAGCCCCTCCACAGAAGAAATGAAGTCAAAGGATGGTAACAAATGTTAACTCTTGGGAAAATTTATGTTGCAGCTGTATCCAAATCCTGAGTTTTTTGAGGAAGTAATTCTTGTAATCTTGTAGATATGGTGCTTGGGGACATCAGGGGTGAGCATGATAGTGTTGAGTGGATGGTTGGACTTGGTGATCTCAGAGGGCTTTTCCAACCATAAAGATTCTGTGACATGAACACCACTTGGGCTTGAAGGCTAATGTGCTGGTTGTTGGGGTTCTCTGCAGGGAAATTCTACAGACAGTAGGCTGCTGGACAGTATGGAGGGGAGAAATCCCAGGTGTATTTTCTAGTTTAAAGCATGTTCTCTTTACCTAGATTCCTGGATTTCTTTCCAAGAGATGTAGAATGCTAAAGTACTTCCAAAACCCCCCCAAAGCCAATTAAAAACAAGCACTAAAACTACAAAGGGAAGCCTTGACTTCATGATTAGGACTTTTAAACTAGGACAGCAGTGCCTATGGCTCTAATGGGAAGTGGTGCAAAGGTTTTCCAAATCAATGAAAATCACATTAAAACCCCAAACTTTTACAGGGAAAAGATACACATTTTCACCATGTTCACCAGCCTGCAGAAGTAACAATTCCTGACTAATCTGGATTGTGTGGGGTTTCACCACTATTGCCCACGATGTATGAAAACTTCTTTGGGAAATTACAGATTTATATTTGTTTTTTACTGGCTGCAGTACTCTTTTGCCTATCCTCTATACAAATATAGCAGAGTAGGTAAATCATTGCATATTAATTTATCTGTGGTTCCACTAAAGCAATAAATGAGCACCACCACATTTTACAGTGCTTACAAATGAGAGATCATTTCCTCCTGTACGTAGTAAGACAATCCTAACAGTAGGATATTTGAACACAACAATAAATCAGGAAACAGGGAAGTTTTACCACAGGAAATACATCAGGATGAAGTGGAATTTATATTATGTTCATTACCCAAGCAGGAATCCCAGCTACCCAGCTGAGGAAAAGATTGGAAATAAAATGAAGTGTAGTAGAGGTAGGGGTTTTCTGTTTGTTTGTTTTCCTGGAAAGCTTTGAAGACAAGAAAATGGAAACTAAATATGTCTATCTCTTTCTTTATACTCTTCATGTTGATATATTTGCATGTGTAGATAGTAGGAGAAAGAAAGAAAAAGAATGAGATAGTGTGGATAATATCACATTTTCATTAGTATACTTTGAGAAGAGCAAAGCTGGGTTTTGTTAGAAGCAGATATCTCTTCCCATGCATAATCTGTGGCAATAGTTGGACTATCTTGGAAACACAGCTTATACTTTTCTGTGTCTGGAATCAGATCAAAATTAACAAAAGCTACAGCAGTGGTGACAGACAGATATAAGAAGCCTTTCCAGGGGAGCTATTCTATTTCAATGCACTTAGTTAAGTGAAAGAAACCCCTTGCAGACTGTCTATAACCTGCAGGTTTGCAGTAGGAGTCCAGAGGATTAGCCTTTCCTAGTTTAATAGTATATCCAGTTTGTAAGCACCTCCACTTAGTCATGCTGCTCTGGTGGAAAAAAAACCCCACCTCACTTAATTTTTGGTTTATCAAGGAGGCAAATCATATTTCTCTAATGTCCTGGTTTGGGTTAGAACAGAACTGATTCCATTCAATGATTTTACTTTTCAGTTAAAGCTCCTCTAAGTAACTGCACTTTCTGAAACTAGCAGCATGGTTTTACAGACAGTGTCTGCTTCTGGCAGTGGTAAAGCCTAATGTTTAGATTTACTACCAGGAACTGGTATGCAAACCAAGGTCACTGCTGAATCTTCTATCTCACCTTGGGGTTGCAGAGCAGAAGCTGCACCTTCAGGGAAGAGTGGACAGGGCAGGTGACCCTAACCTAACCAACTAAGTATCCCATCCCATATATGTCATATTCCCTATAAAACTGAGGGCCAGAGCCCTTTTCCTCTCTTTTTTTTCTTCTTCTGCACTTCAGTGGTTGGCATCTGAGGAGAACTCTGTTCTGCCCTTGATTCTGCATCCAGTTCCAGGATCCAGCCCCTGAGCCTGGCTCCCATCTGTTGCTGAGGTCTTCTGGCTTAGTATCAGTGGTGATGGTGACTCAGTTACCATCTGGGGGGGGGGTGTGTGTGTGTTCAGTAGGAGGTTTGTACACATTTGTATGTATTTCTATATGTAGATTTCATTTATCATTGTTATTATCATTAGATTTAGTTTGCCAATCCACAAGTCTCTCTGTCTCTCTTTTCCCCTTTCCCCTCCCATGGGGAGGGAAGAGGGAGTAACAGGGAACATCTGTCATTGAGTTAGTGGTCAGCCCAGCCCCAATCCTCAACATCTAATCATGTATGTATGTATATATTCATATAAATTCTATATGTGAGAGTATTTGTATTCTGAGAAGTTGATATTTTTTAGTTTGTTTCTTTAAGTTCACAATCCAGCCCAATTTCTACAGTAGTTTTGACATCTGCTTCCCCTATAGTTTCCTCCTTCTTAATATCTGGGATCTCCCACAAAACCACAACTTGTTGGATCAACAGTTACTTTAGTAAACAGAGAAGCCTGAGTTAACACAGTTTCTTGATTATCAAGAAATACTACTTGATAGTGAGATGGGTAGGTAAGTCCATGAAAGTACTGTCATCCTCTCCTATGTTTCACTGAGAATAGTGCTGCTGTGAGTGGACAAGTAAGGAAAATCTACTTTTTTAGTGAGTTTTGGAGGATTTTACTGAGTCTTGTCCAAATGAGAAAGTCATGAGGGTTATGAAAATGAAAGCAACTGGTTATACAGAGACATATAAATAATTCCAATGGCAGGTTACAAAAGATTCTAGTGCCCATCCAAAATAGATTTATGTAAGATATTGACAACTGCAGAATTTCTTATTAGTAGGAAGACCTTGCTTAGGGCAGTACACATACCTAATGCATGGCTATCACTCCAAAAAGGGGCACAACTTTTGCATGTAGCATTGTTTCAGGACTTGAAGGAAGCCACACAGGAGGAGTCACACCCAAGGGAAATCTGGAAATCTGTCTTTTCCTTCTGCTAAATTTTTGTGCAGGATTTAAGAGGAATGAATTTATAGAATAAGATTTATTTTTTTTCCTATTAGAGAAAAAGGTTGGGAGAAGAAGTAGGATTTATGACTTACAGAATCATAGAATTACAGAATCATCTAGGTTGGAATGGACCTGCAGAGTTTGTCTGATTCAAAACAGGCTCAACCAGACTTTAGTTAATTAGGGCATTTTCTGGTTGAGTTTTGAGTGCATCTGAGGAAACATCTCCTACAACCAGCCTGTCTGTGCAGCTTGTTCCAGTGTTTGACCACCCTTACAGGACATTTTTTCCCACTTATATCTACTTGAGCTTCAAATGATCAAAATACATAGATTGGGATGTGTGTTTATGTGGTACATGTGTGTGTGTACATGAGTGAGTAGTAAATGATAAAGAATATTTAATCCTTATTTTGTCTACTCTCAAATAACAGTTTAATAATAACCACCAAAGCAAAATGATACATTTTCATACTTATCTTGCATAGGTAACTACTTGCATAAAATATCAGCTGAAATTCCATAAAAAGCTGTTTCTACATTTAGATTGGGGATCAATGTTCAGGTAGTGCATTTTTCCTTCATTGTGAGAAACTGTGTGTGTGCAATTTAAGAGTTTCTTTCACACACTTAAAAGTTATTCCCCCCTAAAGTTGAGTTCATTTAGGATTGGTGGAAATTGATGGCAGCTTTACACAAATTGTGATGAGTGTGAATGTTCATGTGTTCATGATGTCTTCTTTGTTGATGTCCTTCTTTTTAAATACCTGACACATACAGACTGCAGGTAAAGATTAAACAGTTCTGTGATGACATTAAAAGCATTTTCAAATAGTCTTCAGTCCCCTAGGGTAAAAAACCTAAAATACGCATATATGCCTGTAAGTTACTGTAAAATGATAGAGGAAATGTCTGTCATTTCACTGTGACATTTGAAATGCTCAGTGATAAGCATGCAGTGCAAATAAACTGATACTTGTTGTATGTATCACAGATGGATTTTTTTAGGTTAAAATATTTGACTATTGTATTATGGTAGCATTATTTTATACACATGTTCCTATCTTGTGTTTGACTTCAGTCCCTTCCACCCCAAACCATTCTATGAAATCCAAACCTACCTGCATCAATTTATGTAAACCAACACTGTTTAAAATAAGGTTTCAGAAGTCCTGAGAAGACTTCTGCAAAATGATGAAATGACTTTGTGCCTACAGTGTCTCTAAACAGCTTGATTACCACCTCCACCGAGTCTCTACCTCAGTTAGAAATGCCTGCCAGTCCCTTTTGAGATTCATGAGAGTTTATTAAAGCTTGCTACAAGTTCCTAACACTGAAAATGTCATTGGTTAGTATATAACTATGTTAAGATAACTTATAGCAAGCTTGAAGCAATTTATGGCTTCTGGGTGAGGAGGTGATGTACAATCTTATTATGTAAATTTGTTAAACCATATTTCACTTGAAAAGAGGGTGTTTTTTTTTTGCCTCCTTCCATGAGCAGCAGCCTGAGCTAGAGAAAGCAGCACAGCCCTTGCTGGCACAGGGGAACATGAGAATCATATTGAACCTTCAGTTAGTTCAATGTGCACTTCTGAAGGATTCAATCCAAGAAGTGCAACATGTGGAGAAAGAAAACATTTGAAGGTGCAAAGCACAAAGAAAGGACCTTTAACATCTCTCATTTTCTTGGTTCTTTTTTACTTAATTGTTTGGGTTTTGGGTTTTTTTTTGCCTGTGCTTGATTGTTTAAGAGTTTTTATGCTTGCCATAACTCATCTGTACTGTTTAATTGATTCCTCCAGTTGTATCTTACTGCTGTGGGCATTCTAATCAATTAAGGATCTTCAGTGAACTGTGGCCTCCTATTTTCACTCCTCTACTTTTCTTCCATTAAGTCTCTTCAGTGTGACCACATGCTTATTTGTGTTGATGGATGGATGTGCTTGTTTCTTCTTTGAACTGAAATCAGGTTCTTTCATTTTCTTTATCTTCACATTACTTATCTCTGCTTAAATTTCCTCAAGATCCTGTATTCTGTGGGGCTTCCTTTAATTTCCAGCTAACCAAAAAGCTGCTTGCACAGCATCCAACAGCATAAACAGCATTTCTGCAGTGTTTATCAGCCAATCTTGTGGCATTATTGCATCTATATATCTATGATTCAGTGTCATAACCAATGTTATCATCAAGCAGCAAGCACCTAAATAATCCTCTAAGATCCCATAAAGTCTTTCAGTTTATTTAATTCTTTCTTCATCTCTAAAATTCAACTGGATAGCTAAACATTCCAGGTTTTCCTCCTCCCTTTCAGACTGCTATTCCTTTTTTTCATCCTGTATATTTGAGAGGCTATCTTTTGATTTAATATCTGTGTACTCCAGAGCTGGAAAATTCTAATTATTCCAGCAGTAAAAGCATTAACATTGTTGTCCTTGACATCTAGTGTGCTGAATATTTAAAGCTGAGGAGTCAAATTCCCAGACATGCTTAACCTCTGCCCACCCCCACCCCTCATTTGAAAAATATTGCACTTCAATAATAATGAAATAAATGAAATATGTATAGGCTGCCTTAATATAGTGGGTTTTTTATAACCAAGGAAGAGAAACAGTCTATGAGGATTCATTTGATGTTCTGCTGAGGTAATACAGTTGTCTGTCTACCATAAAAATCTCTCTGGCAATAATCTTATCATTTTTCCTTGTATGAAGGAAATAGATGTGGTCTTACTGTTTCCTCAGTATTTTTGTAATAGATGTATCATATACTAAGGGGCAGTTAGCATATGTCAGCTTTGGCCCTGAAAGTTTCATCCTTTCATTTCAAAGGCAGGACACAGTGCAGACAGCAATACCACAAAGCAAGTTACACTCTCCTGAAAATGTCTTTGTTACTATTTCCTTCCTCCTTTAGCACCTGGAGTCTCAGGAGAGGCTCAGCCTCTGGAAATACAAGGGCTTTCTATAGCTCCTGATGAGGCAGCATTTTTCTGTGTCATGTAGTGTTGTACATTTTAATTTTACACACCCTGATTCAGGAAGTTTCCAGGCTGAATGTATCTGAGGGGGTTTAACTAGTTAACTTGGATTGGAATTTACAGTGGCTCAAAGTCTAGGCATTCCTCACCACCCCCACCACCACCTTTATATAGATTTTTCTCTTCTTTGGCATCTACCTTGAAACCTGTATTCTAATACCAAGCAATACTGGCTCAGGCTTTTTTCCTCTTGGAGTCATGGCATTAAAATCATTTCCCCAGAGACTTCTGCAACTTCTAACAATAAGAAAATTTATCTGATTCTCTCTTTTTTTTTCCCTTCCTTTGCTTTATAATTGCTAAGCTGGGAAGCAATAATTATTTTCTTCTTTTCCTCTGAGTTATTTTTTTCCCCTCTGTTCTTTCTTTTGAAAAAGTTAGAGAGCTCATGGGAGACAAGAAAAGACCTAAAAGGCTTAAATTATTTGACTGGAAAATGTGCTGCCTTTTTATTACTTCAGTGTCTCAAGGAAAAAGTATTCATTTCACTTTTATGGGAGCACGCCACATTCTGGGTTAGGATACCTTTTAGTTAAGCACACTTGTGTCATTAATTGAATGAAAATCAAGTTTATTTCATGAGAGTAGATAAAATGCTCATTTTAAATTGAGTAGTTGTTTCCTTTCAAATTGAAGCCATGGCAGAATCCAAGCTCTCTGCACATGCAGGGCTAAGAAGAGACTTTGGCTATGCATGGCTCCAGTTATGGTGATTGTCAACACTAGTGCTTATGGAAGAGTTTCAGAGCTTCCCAGTTTGTTTTGTAGAGACTGGAGATGATAAAAGAGATTTCATGACAGCTTTATAGGTCTTGATATACTTCTTGTATGAATACATTTGTTTCAGTGTTTGGTGTGAACTAGTTATTAGAGTGTTTTGGTGCCAGCTCATCCCTGATGTAGCCCAATATCTAGCCTCACGTGTCTTTAATTTGGCAGTGTTTGCTTTGTTCTTCAAATGGCTTCAGAAGCATTACAACAAAACAATCATTCACCTATGAAGCTCACACATGTACCCATGCAGGTAGAATTTAGGTGTATTCTCCTGCTGATTATAAGCCAAGGTCAAAACCTGAAAGCATACCCCCAAAAACCTCACCTGGGACAACTGAGCAATTTAACACTTTCTGCCTAGAAACAAGGCAAAGAAACTACATCCCCTCTTTAAAAAATGCATCCTCCTCTCCCTTTCCCTTCCTTATTTAAATAGTTGTTAGAAGATTTCTTTCAGCTGGTACCAAACTTCTAGACCCTTAGATTACATCTCTGGCTGGCTAAAAATAGGCAATTTCCAAAAAGCTGTTCTCTAAAAGGATGGTATGTATGCATAGGACACTTGATTGCAGTATTTTGATATGCAAACTCTTCTGAACTTCTTAGATTGCTCTATAATTTCACTTTGAGGTATGGAGAGCAAATGGTTGGTGAGACCAAGGCAGTATGCTGCTGGGTTTGGGTTTTATTTAGGCTGGAAACATCAGCAACCATTACAATTTAATATTTGATAGATAACTTTTTTATTATAATACAGGAGCATGCCACAGTTCCCTTTAAGATTTGTCAGACTACAGACAGTTGGCTCTCTCCATTTATATAAATAAATTGGTTAGCTTGCAAATCTAGTTAGTTAGTTGGAGCTGCTGTGTGAGGAATTGGTGCTGCTACAACACAAGAGCCTCAGCTGTAAATATGTAAGATTAGAAATAACATTCCTGCCACTTGCAGGAATCAACAGACCTGGAGTTTTTCTTTAAGCCCAGGAATGCAGCAAATCTGAGGCATTCATACAAAAAGGAAATCCCTTTGATATCTATATTTTGAAGAAAAAAAAGACTTCTGAACTGTTTAATTAACAGCCTATAAAAATATATGTCCCAGAGACTGAACTGGCTAATAAGATGCTACCTTTGTTCTAGAAAAATACTTTGCTACCAGGAAAATGATTTAGAAAGGAAGAGTCAGCATTTGAACCAAAGTGAGGACTTGTACTCCTGATGTGATATTAATAGTTGGGAAGGGCAAAACTTTACCCACCTTACATCCATCAAAAATATAGTGAAGTTTATTTGCTGTTGCTTCTTAAGGTAGAGTGAAGTGCTGCCTCTGGAGTGTGCTTGCTGACATGGCAGATGGTCTTTATTACTCCTAAAGGTCTGTTTGGTTAATGGCACTCTAGTTCTTTAGTACCTCCATCTATCTACCCTTCCCTTCCAATTAAACATTAGTGACACAGTTTTATGTCCTCCAAAGCAGCAAAATTAGCATCAGCTATGGACCCCATAGAGTAATCCACTAATTGCAGTCTGATGACTAACTTAAGATGCAGAGATGACATGCAGAAATTTTAAGATGCCAAAGATCCTGTGGGTCTTATTCCAATGGGAAGAGCATTTTAAACATAAACATTGTCTATATATTCAATCCTTCCATACAGGTAGTTAAAAGAACTATTAAAACACTAGTTTAACCTATCAATACACCTATTGATCAAATTTTACCAGAAGTCTGTATGTTGGTAGTCATACTTTAGAGGTTCATTATAAACAGACATGTTTATATATTACAGAGGCTAAAATACACTTCATAGGCATCCAAGAAAAGTTTGACCCTAAGCATATTTAAGTTACTGGGGAGAATCTATTGCCTTCAGGGGGTTAGGTCATAGCTGTACTGATTGTTTTGAGTCACTACACAGAGTCCCATAAAATTTCACATCCAAATGTTTCTCATCAGAACATGCTACACTTGAATTAAATTAACTTAATTACCTCAATCTGTAATGAACTGTAGCCATTTCATTATATTGATAGCTCTTTAGCTGTATTTCAATGTCATATTTTCACAAAGTTTAATTACATCTTCCCACCTCCCAGAAAAAAAAAACAAAGCAAAACTGAATTTAAGACTGTTATCCCCTGTTCTTCACTGGGAGGAAGTGGACTTGTTTTTTAATGTCTGTTCAGGTGGATTGTTTCTCTTCTTGGCAGCTTTTGAAGTGAGCCTTTAAAATCAGAGGGCACTTGCAGAAGACTTAAGCCAAAAAGTACTGATTGCTAAGCCAAATCTAGGACTTGCTTGTATGATTGTGTCTCTTGTGCCTCATGCTTCAGATGGTACTTTTAGTGCTACCTGAACATGATGGTATCTTTGCTTTCCAGCATTACTGAGATGACAGACCACTGAGAGATAGTCTATACTTGCTCTGCAGTTTGCTCTCTAGCATCCTGTTGCCTGAGCTTTCAGGATTGCCCATTTTTGAAGACAGGACACCTGTCTAGAAGGAATTTTGATCTGACTGAGGACACTATGTTCTCAGCTCTGCTGCTCACACTGAAGTGAACTGGTGTGTGGAAGATGAGTTTCTGGTTTATTTTTTGCATATTTCTTTGGTCTTTGGCCACAAATTTATTAATACTCTTTCTGGACTAGCTAGAATGCACTTAAGCATACAAATAACAACATGAATACATCAATAAGTGTGTAATTCTGTCACTGACAGTGTTCAGCCAAATAGTTTTAAGCTCCCAGATGAAGAAATAAGGATAGTTCTTTGCTTTTGCTTTTAGATAGGTTATTCTCTGATGTTCTAAATGAGAACATGCCCTGTTGGACATACTTTGGAGGAGTGGTAGCATAACTCTAGCTATAAAACACATCATGTTTTTCTGGATAAGGAAAATAATCTACCTGTTAATAAGTGCATTCTTGACCTGTATCCTTTGGAGGAATCTCTGAATTACTGAGGAAAAAAATGCCATTTTTTCTAGCATGAAACAAATAAGAATATTAATTTCAAAGCCTTGCATCATCTTCTACACATGCTTATGTATCACTTGTTTCTATTCATAAAGGAAATGTTAGGGTTCCTGATTTTCCTTGCTTTGTACTGGTCAAATTTCCTTAGCCCAGTTTCATGTGTCACTTTAAAAATGGTTATCTTTCTGCTTACAACTGGTGACAACTTTACTGCTCTTAAGTTTTTGAATGAAGTACTTAGAGCCCCATCCTTGTCAGCAACAGCAGCAGGAATTACAAGTTTCCCATGATTTTCTGATTCTTTCTTCAGATATTGCATATTAAAACTCACCACAGTTAGAATTTGTAGGGTAAAAAAATTGGCTTTTCTGTATGGTATATGAGCTAGCTGTGGCTGCCACTTGTTATAACAGCATTTCTATCAAATGACAGGTCAAAGTCTTGAGTTTCAAAGTATTTCTGCAGAGTGTCAATCACTTACTCTTTCCCAGTTCAAATGCATAGTCATCTAGCATACTTTTAAGGGATGCCCTTGACTTTTCATCAAAAATTCCTCCTTTCCTTCTCTCATCCAGTAGGTCTTAATGATTTGAACTCCAAAAAGAGGGACATAACACAGCTGAAAAGGATACCTGACCAGCTATACTGGTTTTGTTACTATTGCTCTACACCTCCTAAATTTATAGTGCAATTTGACTCTTTTCTCCTCTCTACTTCTTAAATAAACAGAATTTTCTTGATTATTTTTTTCAGCAGAGAGTCACCTTAGCCTTTTAAGTTCAGGATAAAGAACATCATTAAGGAGCTAACAGAAGCTGCAGCATAAGGGAGGGTCACAGCAATACATTAATTTAATAGCATCCTACAGAAAACATGTAATCCCCAGGAAGGATGAAACTAACTTTACAGATAGTATTTAAGATGATATTTAGACAACTTGGAATGAAATGTCAGTTGATGACTTTGTTTCAGCAGTACCTATGACTAGTTCAAGTAATCAAATGATGTTTGTCTTTCCAAATGCTGTTTTTCCTGATGGCATTCTCATATCTGCCTGAAGTGTGAAATGCATCATGAAGGATCCAACCTTTTATGTTTCATTGCAGAAACTTAGCACTGTTTCCTGAATATCTGTCTTCTTGAAAGAGCTTTATCCAGGGAAATTTAATTCCCTGTATTTAATTTGCAAGTAGCACAAAAGGCAAAGAAACATGCTTATTTTTAAGCCAGCACCATCTTCAAATGAGTATTTATAGTTCATCTTGTGATTAGTGAACCATCTGTATTAGTTAAGGGCTGAACAACAAGGTTTGCAAGAGGCTGCATGTAGTCAAAAAATAATTCAGAAGTCTTCATGTTATAGAAGCTTCTGATGAACCTACTTTTTTGTATGGTGTTTTTTCCACTTGCCCACAGCTTGTTTACCCAGATACACTTTGTTCTTCTGTAACAGATTAAGAGCCACCAGCAAAGAGCTGACATAGTAATTCTGGGTAGTAACTTTCTAGAGTGTTTAGTGTTTATCCAACTTGGCTTCTACTGAAAGCACTAGAACCTACAGAGCAATGAATTTACTGGAACTGGTCTTATATGGTCTAGAAAATCCCATGATGATGAAGATTCTGATCACTTAAGGTATTTATGATCTTTCAGGAAGTTTCCATCATAAATTCAGTTGACATGAGATTAAGCAAACATAGTATTTCAAAGTTAAACAGAGGTTCTAGAGATCTCAGAAAGTATTTCTCTATTAGTTCTGTATGTCTTAAATGACTAGTATTAAATCCTCCATGATTCACAACTTCTGACATTTCTCCCTCATGCTTTTATGCATTTACCCTTCTGCAAGGCTCATTTCTGGCCAAGAATTTAAACTTAAGTTTCACATTGTGTTATGAACAGTAGCTAGAATTCAATATGCCAAACTGGCATTATGGCACACCATTAAATATTAATTTAAATCTACTTGGAGAAAAGGAAATATCATCCTCTTTTGCATTCACACTCTTCATTTGGTGCCATTATGGACATCAAAGTGTTCCTGGAATTGTTCTAGCAGGTTACTCTTGTTGGATAGATACTGATGTTCACAAATGCTCTAAATATACTCTCACAAATACTCTAGTATCTCATATCTAGTATTCTGCTGCAGTCTGTAGGACAACTCCCAGTTCTGAGTTAGCATGTAACAGGGAAGGTAAAATTGGGCTTGCAGATTTTAATGATTACTAAGCACCCTAACTTAGAAAACAGGCAACTTAATTATGCAAATCAACAAGAGATTGACCCTGCAGTGAATTTTAAATGATACTCTAATTGTCTGATAGATGAATCAGATTAGACATTAGTGGCAGATCTTCATCTCAGCATGCAGAGAGTTGCATCCCCAAATCTTGTTACTACTAGAACTGCAAGTAATTCTTGATGCAGTATGAGGCCAGTTTAGGTTGGATTTTTTTCCCCCTCTTTTCCCCCTGTAAAATACTGAGATTAAGTCTGTCTCAGCTCTTCTATATTGATGCTGAGAGTGACTTCCAGGTGCCTATGAGTATTATCTATTGCTGTCTCCTGCAGCTTTTAAATCAGTTGTAGGACAAAATAGTTAAGACCTTTTCCACAAGACAGTTTTCCAGTGGAAGGAAAAGCTGTTTTCACAGAGGGAAAATTCTATGAGAGCAACAGAGAAAATCCATCTTGAGAATAAATAACTATTCTGAAATTCCCTAAAAAAATTCCTCTGAAAGTTTCAAAATTACATTTTACATTCTGAATTTGCAATTTGTCTGCAGTTCTAAGGGGATCTGAAATGTTTCTCCTCCTATGTCACAATAATGAAACGTGCTATTTGTATAATCATTTTTTCTGTAGCTACTACTGATAGAAGCATCATCTGAAGATCAAAGTCTCTTTTGTTCTCCTCTGAAAAAGGCTTCAAACTGCTGCTTGAAATTTTTCAACATCTTGAAGATATTGCCTTTCCTCAACAATCTCAAAAGTATCTGACTCTTAAACTCTGACATTTTTAATGGCATAGATATTCTGATTTTCAGCCTGCTCGTAACAGCAGCTAGCAATTCATGATTGAAATAATAACATTACCAAACATAATATTCTTAATTTCATGAATTGGATGTAAAAGACCTTAAGATATTTTTACCATCACAAAGTGTTTAATGTTGGAAATCAATTTTCCTGCAGACCTTTAGGGGTTTTTTTGTGTGTTTTCAGAGTCTTCTCAAATACAAAGATGGGAAATCTTTCCTTATTATCTGAAAGTTGAATTTTTATGTGGCTCCAGGAGGTGGAGTTTTAATAAATTGAAAAAATAAAATACCATGAGAACTCTACTGAGATTATTAATGGTCTTTACAGTGAAGCTGGGAATAAGAAGTTACTCTAAGTTAATTTTATTTGCCTGTTATCTCTCTTTTAGTGGTATTTGTAGCACTGTTCTACCAGCTAGGCATCAATTATTATTGATTTCAGTGGTAGTACCAATTAAAAGAGAAATTCAAGAGGAGACAATGATTAGAGTTTGGTTTAAAAGGTCCAAAAAGATACATGTAAGACTAGAATTATCCACCATGATAAACCCCTGTCTGATTCACTATGAGGGTTTATAGATAAGATTAGCAGAGTCTCATCACACTACGTTAAAATTTGGATTTAAAAGTAGTATTTGATTTCATTAAATTCTTTATTTTTGTTCTGGTTTGGTTTGTTTGTACAAAAACAAATATATGATTAGATCAGTGTTAATTTGCCTGCACCCTCAAGTCTCAAGACAAACATGAAATTACTATACAGCAGAAACATCTATTGGAAATGTTTTTTCCTTACAGAAAGGTTTAAATTAAACCTTCTTCCTTTCCACAGGATTAAAATATTTTGTTTACAGCTATCATCATGAAGTACTTTTCTGGTTTAAACAATTAATTAGTAAATTGTCACCCTATCACAGAATTCAATTTAATCAAATTAGATTCTGTATGAAATGATGGGTTGCAATATTTAGCTGCATTGAACTGTAAACATTAAAATCTATTCCAGAATTAAATCTACTTGATAATTCCCCTGTTTTCACTGAGTAATCATATTCTCAGTTAGAGTCCATACAAAATAATCAGTGTGGACTTCTGCCTTCAATACAAGAAATGAAGCAAGATTCTTTTCCCAGAAGCATAAGCAATGAGGAGGACTTGGTGGCTCCTTCACTCCTCTTTCTTGCAACTGTTGTGTGATCTGGAGCATTAAGCAAACTCCAAGCAGGGTAGGACTGGTGACTTGCAAATGAAACAATTATTTTGGCTTGTAAAGTTTTTTGACAGATATTTAAATGGCAGTTATGAAAGTCTTAGGTATGTGTGAAGTGCATAAGGTTACAGAGCTGAAGGATGTCAATCTCCATTGGTTTCTCATGCATTGGTATAAAAAACCCCCTTCCCTCAGGCTCTGAGTGGTCTCTGAGAGCATTACTGAAAGTTTCTCTTAAAGCAGCTGTGGATGGGCTCCAGTACTGCCCAACTTTATCCTGTTTTCTCATTCTCACAGTTTCAGGGCTTTTGGCATTCTTAGCTGATGCTTCTCAGTATGTCTGTGTCTCCATTTCGTGTCCACAGAGTGCCTCCATCAGTCACCTCTGATCAGTTACTGTCTTCTATCCTCATCTGAATTTCCTTTCCTTTTTCTATAAAGTTTGGAACATTTCTTTTAAAAAGCCTTAATTGATTTGAGACTTGAGTACTTCAGGGATTTCTGTTTGTTTGTTTGTTTTGCTTTTTGTTATAGTTGTTGGTTTTGTTCAGGACTCCTGTAAGATTCTTTTCTTGCAGTAGAACAGAAATACCCTGTGGTTCAGCTTTGTATTGGAATATGAATGGCAGCATGCAATGTTCCAAATCACTATTCATTTTGTTTGCAGTTTTCACATCTTTTCTTCTCACTTAAACTCCTTTGTTAGTGTAGAACTTTCCAGCATGACTTTATTACAGTAATATACACATCCTTTGCTTCACTGCAGGTTTTTTCCTCTTATTTCCATCACAATTGTTCTTATTTGAAAGCCAACATGATTTTATATGTATTTAAATAGAGATTGGATCACTGAGGCTCAAAATCTTAGAAATTATTTTCTTGTGTATAATGAGGAATAAAAACCAGCTACATTTCTCCCATACTTTATTTAGTCAAAGCCAAGGTTTTTTTCCTGCTGCTCTTCTGTTTGAATCAACATGCTGAAAGCATCTTCATGAAATCATGGGCTAGTCACTGAGGAAAAGTTCTCAGATCCGCAAAGCACCTGCCATGCAAGATGTTCAAAAGTTCCAAAGCCTTTCACAGGACTTCCTCATGAGATAGATTTAGTCCTGGGTTCATTATCCACAAAATCTTAAGAACTCTGCTAGTACACCTAAATGTGAAGTATTTATATTTCACAATGCTGACTCACCAAACAATTAATCTGACACAAAACCTGATTTTACATTCTGCCCATTATGCAATCAAGTTATTTCTGGACAAATGTATATTAGCAATAATTAACTCTCACCTTTACCTTCAACAGCATCACTAGCAACACTGCAGAACCCTTGTGTTACTTAACAGCTGTTGAAGATACATTGAATGTTTCTGAATAAATCAGTGTTGCTTTGCACAACAGATGTTGGATGTGCAGGGGCAAGAGGAGCACTAACAACCTGTGTCTTGTTGCTGTTCATTGTGCAGCTGTCATATGTATATGTATCATATGTAATGGTTCTGAAGACTCCCTTTCACAGATCTTAATGATATTGTGCCTCATGTAAACTGAAGTGGAAGAGGAAAGAAAAAGACAAAAGGAATCAGATAAGCTTCTTTGCTATTCTTCTTGAATTCCTCCTTTAAATCTCCTTTCTGCTGTGATGCTTGCAAAATACCAACTGCAGGACTGAAATTCCATCTATCATGCTGCCAAACATACTCCTTGTAATCCTTCTACGTCTCCCTATCTGTGTACCTGATACATACTGTCTGATTGTAAACCATATAAAATGGGGACAGCTTTTCAGTTCTGTGCTTGAATTCTGTCTGCTTTTAGGGTCTTGATCTGCAGTTATGGTAAAAGAAACCACAAGGTTATGGGAAAAGATAAAGCTACTAATAAAAGATATGATATAATATCTATCCAATTGGATTTTGTGAACTGCATAAGATATTTATAGATGTATAAGAGTATGATTACTTTAACATTATTATATAAGGTAAGGACTCTTTGGGTGAAAGAAGTTCTACAGATAATCTAATCCATGTGAATATAGGATCATAGGATTGTCAGAGTTGGAAGGGACCTCAAAGATCATCTAGTTCCAACCCCCCTGCCTGGCAGGGACACCATCCACAAGATCAGGTTACCCAGGTCCCCATCAAGCCTTGTTTTGAAAGCTTCCAGGGATGAGGCTTCCACAACCTCTCTGGGCAACCTGTTCCACTGTATAAACCACCCTCATAGTGAAGAACTTCTTCCTAATATCTAGCCTAAATCTACTCTCCTCTAGCTTACGCCCATTTCCCCTGGCTCTATCACTGTCTGACTTCCTAAACAGTCCCTCTCCAGCTTTCTTGTAGGCCCCTTTCAGGTACTGAAAGGCTACAATAAGGTCCCCTCAGAGCCTTCTCCTCTGCAGACTGAAAATGCCTTCTCATAGACCACTGCTTTGGGAAGTCATTGGCTTTTGGTCAAAATTCCTGTAAATAAGTGTTCATTGTCTGAACCAGCAAAAAAATTATGTCAAAGATAGAGCAAGCATTTTCTTGAATGTACTTTGTATTCAGATTCCTAGAGATCATCATAGGCAATATTGTCTCAGTGCAGAAAGTTTGGTCCTATGTTGTTTATATCAGTGAGTAGCAATCTCGTTGCCTTTAGTGTACTATGGAAAATGTGTCACTCAGAAATTATGTTAAGAACTTGAGAGAAAGCACAAGTTTTGGATCATTTCTGTGTGGGGCCACAGGCCTCAGGAGTTTGCATATTCTGCCAAGGAAACAGAGGTGTTTCTTTTTCCACAGTGAATGAGTGAACATTTTTAAATGGTGCATAAGATAGATTATTTGTAAACAGATGCATACATTGATATGTCTAGATGTATTGCCACAACATTAAGGTTGGAAGAGACCTCTAAGGTCATCAAGTCCAAATGTCTATGTGTCACCACCATGCCACTATACCATGTCCTAACTTCCACATCTGTAAGTTTTTTAAACACCTTCAGGGATGAGTAACTGTGAGACACAATCATTTCCTTTCAGTACACTTCTACCTTGTTTCCCAAACTACTTTTTCTGTATTTTGCTACTCTGGTTTGTATACAGAATATTTGGTTATTGTTTTTAAAAGGCCTTCAGAATTTTCAGTGCTTTTTTCATTGACTCCTTTTCCTTTGTTCCTGTGTTTGCTGAAAGCTCTGAATTGCTACCAATTGATGAGGTTGACATCTGAGTTGCTTAACATATTTTTGACAGGCTCCTTAAATATGGTAACTGCCTATACCTCTTTATTTCAACAGTCTCTCTAGGCATCATCAACTTTCACTGCTATATCCTAGAGGGCTTTATTCAACCTTTAACTCAGTTCTTGCAGCTTTCCATTTGATAACACCTTTTTTTTTTTTTTCCATGTTATTTTTTTCCTCTGGAGGTTCAGAAAGCTAGGGCTTGCTTCTGTGTCTTTTACTCAAGTGTGTGCTTCTTACTACAAATATAATTGGGAATACTATTTGCAGAAACAAATCCAATAAAAGAATATGATTAAGAGACTGGGAAACAAAAAAAGAAAAGAGAACTTCTGTTGTGCTGCATAGAGGACTGCACTGAACAGAAGAGGTATCTGTATTCACTAATGATAAACCATATGACCTCCTTGCCCTGCTCTCCCAGATAAGGCACTGAAATAATCCCCATAAAAGCAAGATTTATTTTTGCAGTAATTTTTATATTGATCATAGCTACTGGTAACTGATCCCCATGTGAAGAAATTATTAGAAACCCAGTTAACTCAAAGAGGTGCTCTGTATTTTGAAATCTTTGTAGGATTGCATTAGAGAAACCTTTGGCTATTTCTCCAGCTTGTCTATTTCAAAATCAATACCTTTTCTGATTATAAAGTAAATGCCTTCTTTTTATTTTTTTAAATATAGTACTTCAGACAGTTGAATAACAACCTTCTTCTAGAAAAAAATTATTCATCTCAAGGACATTTATAGATCTTCAACATGAATTACTCTACCAGTCCAATGATTTGTTTAAGAAGAAATGACTTGCATTCACACTTTTAAAATGTGTGACCTTATGGAAAGACTTCACAGAATTTAGTCTATCTTTCCCCAAAAAACCTTCTGTCCACTGTTTGCATGCATGTTTGGCAAGAGAATTACTTTTCTGGCCAGTGCACACATTTCCTAGGTGACAGGAGTGGTGAATGTAGAGCATAAGGCTGGACATGCACAGGCTGTGGACTGCAGGTTTGATCTTAGCCAAGGAACATTGAACATCTCATGGATACCAATGACCAAGGCAGCAGGAGGCAAATTATATATAAACCCTCCAGGTTATGGACAGTGAATCCAAAACAGCACATGGCAGCAGCCAGCTACAAATCCTACTGTTCAGGACTTGGAACCTTGAGTGTGGCATCTGGGCCCTGCAGTTGCCAGCTCTAGTCTCAGCTAGCCTCAAAGGTTGACTCATCTGCAAAAACAGGCAGAGGAAAAGGGAGGCCAAGGGGTCTGTGTACAGCCTGCTCCTGCCAGCTACATGAAGAGGGAGTGCCAAAGACATTTTTGGAGTGGTTTAGTCACAATCAAGTTGATGAGATCCAAGGATTTAAAAACAGATTAGTGTCAGATGAAACCTGGGTTGTATGTGTTGGTTTTATTAAGACAGTATTAGGGTTTACATTCTCAAAACACAGTGTGTTTGGAATAGTTTTCAAGGCTACCTTTTCTCTCTCTTCTTGGCCAACTTTTTGATCAATCAATTCGCTGCTTAGAGTAGATGTCAAGTAAGTCAGGAGAGATTCATGTCAAAAGATCAATAAGACTGAAGATAGAATCAAAGCAGTTGTGCATATAAGAAGGAAATCCACATAAATTCTGATCCCAGCTCCAAATGCAGATAAATCCTGTGACATGAAACAAAACCAATCCCAAACCCAACCCAACCAGCTACCTTTGCCCAAACCACCCAAGACAATAACTAAAAGCAGGATTAGCTCATACAACAGAGAGCATGCCTGCTCCCTCTATATGGGACTGCATGAACTGGGACCATTGATTTACATCTTTTTGCAATGTTTCTGAAACTGGGAGCATTTTCTTGAACACAACATGAGAGGGACTTGTAGTCTTGTATTCTTGACTAAGAGCTTGTAGTATTGTTGCATTTGTACACAACTAATAAAATAAAAATATAGGAGGAAATAAAAGACTTTCTGTGGGATGCTGGAACATAGAATCCCAAGCCTACATCAGACAAGTGCAGACACTGTCACTTGTAATGAGGAATTTAGTCAATGATTAAAGAGTGGATTAGGATTCAAAGTATTTGAGTCCAAGGCCTCTGTTTAACCTGGACAAAAGTAGTGAATCTTTTTTCTAGCTCTTTCTGAAAGCAGAGTCAGAATTCTCTCCTTCTGGTCACTACACATGAAGAATTCTCTTTAGACCAATGATTCCCTTAATATGGACAGGTCCATTGTCCAGGAAAATAAAGCCATGATTTTATCTGTTCCTTTAGCTGTCATTGGTATTTAGATAGGTCAGACATTTATCTGAATAAAACATCTGACTGGAATTCAGATTTTATTGGATAGAATAGGAATATTCTTACAGAAGCTTGAGATTTGTTGTCTAATCAATGCAGAGATGTGTTGTTCTTTTGGAAACTCAGGGCACATTTGCACTGAATATATAAGCCCAGACTATTGGCTTAAACTGCAAGTCCTCCTTCCAGAAAGCCAGCAAGAGTCAAGATTCATTTTGGCCATATAATCTCACAAGGTACAAGGATGGTCTGGAAAGTACTGCAGTACTTAAAATTTCCAGCTAGAAATAGTAAGAGTGAAACAACAGCTCTACTCAAAAGTATATCTGAATTCAGAGCTTTGCACTGAGCTTTGCATCTCATATCCTCAGCAGCATTCATTCAATCAATGTGAAAAATCTGAGCTTTTTCCAGAAGGAAATAATTCATAAAACATAGCTGTTACCTCTAGCTATGCATCAATCTCTATGTAATATGGAGTCACCAAACAGTTTGACCTAAAAATTTCGGTTTGCCAACTGTTGATGAACTACTTAGCTTAACATTAAATATTAAGTAAAGCTGGTCAACAAAATTATTAGACATGCTGATGAAAAATAGCCTCCTTTGTAAAACATCTCCCTGGAAATTTCTGCCAGTAAAAAAAAAAGAATCTAGCCCTTAAATCTTATTATTGTTCTCTGGTTTTTGTCTGTCACATTTTGTCAATGTCAGGTACAGAAAGGGCTATGGGAGAAGAGAAACGTTGGTCCAGGCTGCCCAGGGGAGTGGTGGAATCACCATCCCTGGAGGTGTTTAAGAAGCATAGAGATGTGGTATTTAGGGATATGGTTCAGTGGCATGGGCTTGCCAGTTGGACTTGATGATCTTAGAGGTCTCTTCCATCCTCAATAATTCTGTGATTCCCTGAACACAAAATATTACTCTTGTGTGTTTCATTTAAAAGTGCAAAAATAAAACCCACAAATATTTCTAAATGCATATGAACAAAGTTATAAACTGCTGCAAAAATATATTGCTATGGCAAGTGTAGATGGAAATCCAGTCTAAGTAGGGCTTCTGTGCTCTTCTGCTATCAGATAATAGCTCATGGCAGAGAAAGACATAAACCCAGTATTAGGGAGACCTCAGGCTCCTGAAGATGTCACCAAACCCCTTCTAGACCTTGTGGCAAAAGCATGGTGTTATTTAAGCTCACTTTTTGTTTTCTTCACCAATAACATGTGCCCAAGACTATCAGCTGATAGATTTTGTCATTGTGATACTCTAATCACTTTGAGGACCTGAGTGAAACTAATTGATCTATTAGCCAAGTAATTTCCTGTTCAGTATAAACAGCAGTGCTTGTTCCTAGCTATTACAGATCATGTGTCTCTGGGCTTAGAAAATCTTTCTGCCTATCCCTTTTGTATACCAACATATAATTAGGAAGTACATACAGTTGTCAAAGGTATTATGATTTACTAATGTATTAAGCATCAGAAGGTGCTGGACACAGGAAACATAATAGAACTTATGTTTTATTCTGAGCTGCCAGTGTCTGAACTTCTAGCTACAAAGCTACAGCATCATTGCTCAGCCTTAAATTCTGTGTTTGCTAGAAAGTGCTGAAGATTTTCATTGTAAAACTGCATTTTGTCATGCATCAGCACTGCACATCGTTCTTACTTTGAATCTGATTATCCTTTAAAAGTGATGGCATGGGAAGGAGATACAGGTAGGCTGGAGGAAATTGAAACACAGGAAAAACCCAGCAAAGCTCAGTATATTTGAAAGAGACTTTATAGTGAGGACCTGTTATTAAAAAGTCAACATTTTTGATTTGAAAGTAGTTTTGTTTAGGTAATGATGATGTCTAGAATGATGATTACCCTCTTTAAACTTGAGTCCTCTTTCTAAATCCTCACCTCCAGGTAATGCCTAGATTTCAGAGATTCTTTTACAGACCATTTCTGAGATGTAGCACTTGCTGTCTATCTGCAGAGCTGAAATACCTCACGTCTCAGCTACTGCAATACCCTTTTTCCTCTGCCTTTGACAAATACAGTCTTGCTTAGCTGCCACAAAGATCGTTTCTTTGGCCTGTCATTTTGACCACTTCACCTCTCTCCACACCTCCCTCCACTTGCTACTGCTTTTCTGCCACTTCAAACACAAGCTGCTTGGCTTCACCTTCAAAGCCCTTTCACAACTCATCCCAACCCCACAAATGATCTGTACCTTCAGTGAAGAGCAGTTGACACCTGCTACTGATGGGCACACAGAGCCAGTCTCTTAACTGATTTTTACTGATTTTTAGTCAAGTGCTTTCTGATTTCTTCTACTGTCTTTAAGATAGGGATGCACTTCCTGAAAACATTCTCCACATTTCCTCTTTGCTCTCTTTTCAATCTAATCATTAATATTTGTCTTGCCAGTATGTGGAGAGTGAGCTAAGGACAGAGAAATGTTGGAAGTAGAGGGTTTTATTTCCCAATATCAGATTATTATCCCTTCATTTCTGCCTGTGTCTCTAAGTGCAAGTTATTTGCCAAAGGGATTATGTGAGGTTTCTATGTTTCTCCTGCAATGGTGTCCTGGTCAGTTACTGAGGTTCTTATATTTGAAAGCACAGAAATGAGAAAGATCTCCTGTGAGCTCCTTAAATGCTTTTCTACACTTTTTGCATTCAGAATAATTTGAGAAATGCTTCTACATTTCCTAGACCTTCTGATCCTTGAATGTTTCTATTGTTAGCTTTGGTCTTCATCTTCCAGGCTAAATATTCATCAGATTCATTTGGGCCATCCTAAGACTTCAGTCTCATCTCAGGGTAATGATAACTGCCAGAGCTGAGCCTATCATCAACATTTATATAGAATGGCTGAGTGCTTCTTAAATGTAGAAACTTAGGGATAATGATGGGACCTGAAAGAGAGGTTTCCTCAGAAGTGATACCATATGCAGTGTAACTGGCCAGCTCCTTCTGTCTTGCATCATTGCTTAGATAAAAATGAAGTAGTTCAGGTATTTTATGAGAAGGAAGTAATGCCTATAAAATTTATATCTCTTCACCTGGTGAGAAAATACTCCAGGGTATACCAGAGATAAATCTTGACCAGACCATAAGGAACATTAGATGCAGCCCATTAAATTAGTGCTTTCTAAGATATCTAATCTGATGCAACAGACAGCCTTGACTGTTGCAAGCACTAGGCATCAACTCGTGTTTCTCCTTCTTTCCCTCTTCCTCTTACTTGTGTTTTTTTTTATCATATCCTTAAACCCATTTCTAAGCACAGGTCCTGTCACATTGTTTGGCCCTTCTCTAGGAGTATGAGTAGAGCACACAGTAATGTATTGCAGAAAAACCCCAAAGTGCTGTGTTTGACTTGCCTGTCATCCAAAGTGTGCAGATCCATAACGTTGTAATTGTAATAATATGTGTAATCCATAACATTGTATTGTCTTCTAAGGACTAGTGTCTCTGTAGTATTCAGTTGACACACTGTCCAGAATCTTTTTAGTCATGTGCAATTAGAGGACAGACCAACTTGAGTAAATTATGCCTGGAAATCACCTCAAGTATGACTTTATTGAGTCACTGAAAGATAGGAAAGATGAGATTTCAGGATGAGGATGTCAATATTATCTAAAGAACATTTAGAAGGGGAAAAAAAGTGAGATGAAGGTGATCAGTTGCTGAAACTACACTTAAAACTGCACAAATATTCATTCAACTGTTTCAGAAAGACAGTGAGATTATATTTAACATAGAAATTTATAAGTAAATCTAGGAGCCAAGATGTAGAATTCCTATCCAAGATTAGGAGTTTAGGACTGAAGTGTCATTTAATTGCTGAGAAAATCAAAGACACATGGGAAGTTCTAAAAAATGTATAAATTGACTCTAAGGCATAAACCATTTTTTTTGCATAAAAACCTCTCATGAGATAGAAACAAGAAGGTAAGTAGAAAGAGGATGGTTTTTCATCATTCTAGTAAGATAATGTTCTGTAATACATGTAGATCATCCTTCAGCTACTCCTATTATCTCCTCCAGGTTTGAAGTTATCACAGATACTAGCATAATAAGGAGCTTATCAGTGAGTGAGTGAAATTGGCATTATCCAACCAAAGCCTAAGTAAAAGCCTGAGAGAAAAAGGTCATCTTTCTGCTGGAAATGCAACAGGAGTTTTGATGAGGTGAAATCCAGCCTTCAATGTGTATCCTAAGTCTGGGCTGCAGCTAAGCCTGCTTAGGCAACAAAGGCAACAAGGTTGGTGAAGAGTCTAGAGCACAAATGTTATGAGGAGCAGCTAAGGCAACTGGGGTTGGTTAGTCTGGAGAAGAGGAGGCTCAGGAGAAACCTTCTCACTCTCTACAGCTAGCTGGAAGGAGGTTGTAGCAACATAAGTGTCAGTATATTCTCCTAGGTTACCAGTGATAGAACAAAAGGAAAAGGCTTCAAGTTGCATCTTTAGGTTTAGGTTGGATATTAGGAAAAAATTCTTGACAGAGAGAGTTCTTAACCATTGGTATAGGCTTCCCAGGGCAATGGTAGAGTCACCATCCCTACAGGTGTTCAAAAAACATATGGATGTGGTACTTAGGGACACAGTTTAGTGGCATGGTGGTGATAGGCTGATGGTTGGACTTGATGATCTTAGAGGTCTCTTCCAATCTTAATGATTCTGTGATTGCCTATAGTCTGAAGTACACAGGACCTGCCATTGTGTGTGCTGGTGTTTGGCATAATTAGTAATGACCAGAGATGACTGGACTGATTTTTGTACATGTATGACATGAAGAATGTTACTTTACTTTGTTAATTTGTTCCTCACTGATCATCTGGTTTTTTTATTATGGCATTTGCAGTTTAGCCCATGTGTGAAATACTTGGGAAAGAATCTAGTCAACTTTTCACTTGAACTGCCTGTTGCTTGTTTTTGGTGACTGGTTTCTTATATTAAACAGTTCTACCTTTGACCTTTGCTCTGGAGACTGAAGCTTCAGCACAGAGACATTGATTTAGACCAAAACTTACACAGCTTCATGCACACTTCTGCTGCAAACTGTGTAATTTCTGTTCAAGACAAATAAATAGCTGTTAGTTGGCTTTTCTGTGTATTCCTAGCTGTAGTAATTATCTACACATACTTTGACAGAAATCTTTTTCACATTTAGAATATAAATAGCTTTCTTGACTTTTTTATTCATGAGAGAAAATGATCTCTTTCTATATAGTATATAAATTAGTATGTTAGGGATGGGAATTTGCCTGGAGCCCTAGAAAATGAAGGAGGATTCTTTGACATTCAGAGACAGCACAAAATGATCTGTTGACCACCTAATTAAGCATACTCATTTATTGTTGGTTTTTTTTTATTTTGCTTCCTGTGCAGTTTGTGAATTTGACTTTACAGCTGGCCAAGGTGGATGGCATGACACAGCTTGACAATCTGTGGCATAACAGTCAGGGTATTTCTGAGGCATTGCAAAAAATGTGGAGTGCTGTGGAGACAGCAACAGTGTTTATAAAAATATTGACTTGTCTCCTTTTGAAGACAACATGTCCTGGTCTCAGGCAATAATAGCTACAGAATAACCAAAACCTCCTCTTGAGGTTTATACCAGGATCAAAAGTATTATACTTTTATAATGTTTCTTAGCACAAGAGAGATACAGATCATGAGAAGTATCCTGCCTACTCTCTGCTGCACTTATTCCTTCAACATGTTAAAGCATATTTCTGGGACAGTCAGACTGAATGCTAAATGTGTTGACAAATGTTAAGATACTCCTACTCAAGGTGATTTTTCTTCTTTTTTTTCCTGCAAACTGCTATACAGAAAGGAAAACTAAAGATGTTTCTGCAGTTAGGCTTCTGTTGAAAACCACCAATGTCTGCAGCACAAAGTTTATAAAATGTAATTGTTTAATTTTGAGGTTGCTTTGATGCAACTAAAAGACACTGCACACACAAATGTGTTGTCTAGAGATGGTGTAGTTCTCTTGAACTGCTGTACAACCCAGGGTATACAACAGCCATCAGGGGACACAGTTACAACAAAGGCTGGTTGAAGGGTTTAAATGGAAATTTGGAGGATGTTTTTTTCAGCCCTTTTTGAGTTCCATCCATGACTAGAAAAAGAGAAAGAAAAAAAAGATGTAAAATGCAAACCATGTGATCTGGAGAAATGGAGTCACCATGTGATTGACAGTGTTTCCCATGAGCTGTAACAGAGGTGTCTCAATTTCTTTCCCCTTCTTTATGGCAGCCTTCATAAAAGGCAGAGATCTAACATAGTTCACAGTAGGTTCTGTACCTTTGTGGTTTTTTATACTGACATAAAATGAGAGGAATCTAAAATAACTCTTCTTGGACTCACACTTAGAATGGGTACATCTAAAATATGCCAGAAGCCTTGCTGGTAGTGTTCTGATTTAAGAAAGCCCCTTGCTTCTTAAGAAGTGGCTTTTTATTTGCTCTTTTCCTATGGGAGCAAATTACAATGTATCCAAATAGCTCTTGTTCTATTCATCTGTTCTTGGAGTCATGCCCACAGATGTTTTAAAATTATCTATTTTTAAAGAAGTTTTCTCCTTGAAAAGGGAAACAAAAGGATGTTTAAAGGGAGAAGCATGGACACAAATGTGAACTTTAGTCCATTTCATATGTACACATCTTTTTGAGACTGTATCAAGGATCAGTAATTTAATCAGTTTAATTGTAGACATGAAGGCTGTTGTGCATGAACACTAGGTACATCCCAAAGGATGTAGTTCACTGAACATTTATACTGTAATTTTTTTGGCAGGGAGGAAGAGAATGGGAAAGAAGGGGTTTCTCCTGAGTCTATTGTAGCAATTCTTTTTCCTTTACTAACTAGAGTTCCAATTTAATTGTAAAAGACCAGTTTAACAACACCCATTTTCTAAAAATCTGTTAGCTGGTGTTAATTATGCTTTCTATTAGTTATGACCTAAGTCCTGCAACAGCTGTTCCACTATGTCACCCACAAACTGGCATGCCCATAATTACTTGTGTTGCCCTGTTTAGTCTTTTACAATGTCATAACATTAACTTTGCTCAGTCAATGAACATGATGAAAGACCATGTCTCTTCAAACAGTTCTTCAAATGCTTGTACAAGTCAGGATTTTGTGCTTGTGAAAAAGGAAGCTATATGACCAATGAACTAGACAACATCCATCACTCTTTGAACAGTCTTTTGGTGAATTTTCTTTGTTAATATGTATCTTACACTCTATAAATGGAAAAGTTTTGGAAGATATTCTGATGAGTTCCTGAGTATCAAAACTAATCTGGTGATGAAAAATGCTATTTTATATCCCTTTTGCACCCACTGACTTGTAAAGTAATTGACTTAATTTAAGGTGCATGAGGAAAACATGGCTGAGTCCTCAGAAGTAATCTGCTAAGCTGAAAATAAGTTGCTAGTGAAACATTGGAGAAAAGAGCTAAGTGCAGAAACTCTACATATAAAGCTGCTTAGAATGGATACAAATTATCCTTACACTCTGTTTTCCAGGCTTGATTATCTAGAGGCAAATATCACTGCTTTAGCATTCTTCACAAATTCATCTCCAGGGTTAACCATCCATGTTTAATCATTGCTGATAATGAGATTTGTAAACTTTCAAAAATCCCTTAACTAGAACTCTTTGCATAGGTTTGTGCAGAAAGTGGACTGGAAGGAATTTGCTTCATTTTACATTTTTTTTCTATAATCTAAAGAGTTAGAGTTGATTGACTTTTTTTTTTTTAACATGTTGCACTTCTGAAAATTTCACTATGCAAAGAACAAGCTTGATATGCCACAGAGAAAGTAATATAAATGTAAAGAAGGTTTCCAGTTTCCTTCACTATCTGAGTATTCTTTACATAATACTGATTTCTGCTGTGCAGGTATACCAAGAATTTCTCAGACTGAAGGTCCATGTAACACTGGAAATAAATTAAATCCTCAGACCTTGCAAACTGGCATTTTCAGATACCTCTTGGTCATCTTACCAAAGAAATCCCAACAGATTACATTTCTAAGATTTCTCCTGTTACAGTGATTCCCAAATTGCTCCAAAGCAAGCATTGCATTCCTGGTGCTCTAAGAAAGATACAGTCAAAATGAATATTCTACACTCTGGCTCACATACTTATTTGAAGCTGAATCCACATGACTCCAGAAGAATGAAATAGGGAAGATCTTCCTCTAAATCCTCCCAAAAATCCAGCCATAAAAGTTGAAAGATGCCCCTGGGTCAACAAAATAACAATACTTTAACAAAAAAACCCAGTGCTTGGAGACTCTCTTCTTTAGTTTTTCTCTGCTTTTTTATGTATTCAGCTAAACATAGTTATCTTTACTAATTGCAGAATCTTTTTCAGTAGCACTAGGTGTAGATTAAATAACACCTATTACCAGAAATAGCCCTGCACTTCTCTAGCAAGTTATTCTTGGATTATGAACATGGAATAAAACCATGTGTGGAAGAATACAAGTCAAATCACTCAAATATGCCCCATTCCAATCATCTTTTCTCTTCTTCTCTTTGAGTTTTCAAACTGCAGAAGAAACAATACTTTTGAGTTTGAATTCACCTGGACTTTGTCAGTTCAAAGTGTGTGGAAGGAGAGTGTTTGCTCTTTTAAAGGTGGTGTGGTTTAGACCCAGTCACCAGCCAAGCCTCAGGCAGATGCTCACACATTGTCTCCCCAAACCCTTCCTCCCTGGTAGGATGGGAAGATGAATTAGAGCAAGATGCTAAACCCTGTGGGTTGAGATAAGGACAGTTTAACAGAAAACACAATGAATGAATGAATAGGCTGATTTTCTGTCCTGGGTGTGGTGTCTCCCAGTTTCTGGTGCCAAAATTAACCCCACGGGGTGTGGGTCTGCCTGGGTGTATGTGACTCTGGGATATGTGCTCAGCTCCACTACTGGCTGAACCTGCAAAGAGGAAAGTGGCAGCCTGGAGAAAAGGGAGTGCTGGGCTGGGGCATCTGGAGAAGGAGGACACATTTAGCATCCCTTCAGACTAAATCACATATATAGAACATATTATAGGCACACATCCAGCATTGTGGTGTATAAGCAACTTGAAAGTATGGAGGAACATAACTAATTCTCTGCTTGCTTTCTAAAGAACAGAAATACCATTGTTACTCTGGATGCATTGCTCAGCTTTGGGACCCTGATAGCATAATTTATCACAGAATCACAGAATGTCAGGGGTTGGAAGGGACCTTGAAAGATCATCTAGTCCAACCCCCCTGCAGGGTTCTTCCTGAGCAGGATTCTTCCCTGACCAGGAATTGAACCCTGGGCCCCTGCAGTGAGAGCACCGAATCCTAACCACTAACTAACTAACATGTTAATGAAATTTTGAATCAAGTGTTAACAATCAGTTTTCTATACCTTACTAATCATCTCTTGTGAAGGAAGAGTGACACAATGCATACCTTTCAAAAGAATGATCATAGACAGAAAGAAATTTATAAGCTCTTCTGATGAATCAAAATGGCCAATGTAATAAGCACATACACCTATTCTCCTCATTATTCAGGAAGTGTGTTCTGACAAAGAAATTAGCTTTATTTTGTCACCTCATTTATCACAGAGAGAGAATTAAAAAAAAAAAAAAAATAGAGAGAGAAATACCATAGCTTGCCCTAAGCCTTTTTCAACTAACTTCAAATTGTCATTAGAATTCTACTTTGGTGTCGCTCAGGGTAGTGATCTGTTTCTCCTTTGCAGTTTCTAAACTTAATTACTACAGCTATATCCAAGACACAGAATTCTGCCAGAACAAAAGTCTTCCTCTGTGTGTTTGTTAGGTAGCATCACAACTGCCTGTGCAGTAAAACTCTAACTGCTAGCAGCCTGGAAAGTGTGTGTTTTCTCAAGTCAAATTCTTTTCTCAAGCTGAAGTTTTAGAATATAAAGGATATTGTTACAGAATTTCTTGGCTCTCTTCTTAAGTTCTTCAAGCAGAGCACTTTGTCAAAACAGCTGCAAAACTCTATTACCAATGTCTTGTGCTTTAGCCTGAGTTGTTAGGTCTGATGCCAGCTGTATAATGTGACAAGACAGGCAAGGCTACCTTTTCTTTTGCTTTGTAAAAGACTTTGTTTTTCCCCTAACTTCCCATGGCAATTGTCATTGCAAGCCACAGACATGTTCTCCCACTCATGTCCTCATCAATGACAAAAAGAATATTTCTGACTCTAAGGAGATCTTACACTCTCCTGCCCAGGCACCCCATTATCTCTCTCCTCAAGAAGGTCCTGGTTGAGGCAGTCAACTCTCCTGTCACAGGAGATGCTGCTCATGCCCAGCTGTGGGACCAGCACTTGAAGTTATGTGTCACGGCCACATTTCAAAGCAAATTGGTATCTGTTTTCCAGCAGAGATATGCAATCAGAATGCACTCTAGGGGAGGTATAGGAGGCAGGGGCTGTATTTAATCCTTTCCAGTTGGTCTATATTCACTCAGGAAAGACAAAGAGGCTCTCTGCATGCAGCACCCTGGCTCCAACCCCACCATCTCTCCTGGTCTCCAGATGGTGATGCTGAGACCCAGACCAATCCCACATAGTGGTCCTTGTTGAGGAGGTCCTGCTGGGGCCTTATGCTGCAGCAGAGATGGGCTCCCAGCTGAGCAGCGTGGGCTCTGCTGTGCTGACATCATCAGGAAGAGCTAAAATATCTTCCTTTATTTTTTGAAGTATTTTCCCCCCCTGATTTGACTCCTTCTGGTTTCTTGTTTATCCCTCTTAATACTGGCCCAGCACCTGTTCTGTCATCTCATTCAGCAGTTGGTCAGGAGAGGAGGTGTTGCTGCACAGGCTGGGTGGAGGGCATGGAAATGCTGGCAGCTCTGCCTTCCTGTGTCTTGGGATGCTCCTCAGAGCCTCAGTCTATTTCTCTGTGGTCTTCTTGAGAGGTGTTTTACCTCCTCCCACTCTGTAATCCATCATTCTACGTGCATAGCCTATGGCTGATTCATTTAAAATGTCACTTGGTAACACTGTGGCTTGTGTAACAATGTGGGTGATGAATGGGAAGTTTATCCCCAGAGCCTTTTCTTCTAGATTTATAAGCACTTTACATAGAGAAGGTAGGGGTTGACTCCCACCCCTCCATAGTGCTTCCTTCTCCACTTTCTTCCCTAGGTCTTGTAGCTCTTGGAGCAGCAGATAGTGGAGGGCAGGTGGGAGGGAAGGGCCTGTGTGGTTAGGGGTGGCTGCTGCCACCACAGCAGCAGGTGTAACTGGCTGTCTTCCCTTCATCTAATCTGCTCTCAGACCTAGCAGGGGTAGGCCTTACACTGTGGAGATGATGGCTGGCCCATTCTGGTAGGACAATGAGGGAAAGAAGGCTTGGATGTAGAGTCTCAGGTCTACCAATTGCAAGACTCAGGGAATGCACGTGGCAGAGGTGGGAGGGTGGTGAGGAGCAGGGAGGGAGTCTGCTGTTAAAGCAGTCTGGTCACTGTCTTGAGTTCCTGCACACCTAAATAACCCATGGTTTCTTTGAACCCATGCAGAGAGAACAGTGCTTTTGCAGGAGCTGTTTAAGGTCCAGGCTATACCTGTGAAAATCCAGTTGCTGGATCTGCTTTAACACGATCCATTCTTTGAAGAACAGTTCAAAAGTGGTTTCTGTTTGTAATCTAACTGCTTCTGCTCCTTGAATTATTCCAATTCATCTGATCATTTGCTGTTGTTCTGTTCTTGTTATCTCTACTGATTATTTTCATCTCTCAGTGCTTCTACAAACCTTTCCCCCCCTCCCAAATTGGATCTTAAGCATACTTTTCTTCTGACTTATCATATTACTTTTGTCTTAGATATATTCTTCTATTTTTTTCCTTCTTTCTCATCCTTTTCCCTTTCCTTTCTTTTCCTGCTGGTACTAACCTGCCTTCTCCTATTTCTCTCTGCTTATTGCTTTTCTGATGAATAGAAATCTTTTTCTGCTTCTCCTAATGTTGGTGATACTCATCTTGATCTGCTCTTGTTCCTTCTCAAACTTTTCTCACCTGCCAGTTACTATCCTGTGTTTCAGAATGAGGTAATCCCTGCAACTTCTTCCTGCTCTCTTGCACTTCAGGAGTGTCATATGCATATTTAATTTGATGCCTCCTACTTGTTTTGCAGCCTTTCCTTTGTGCAGATCCTGCTTTTCCCCACTCTGCTTCTCCTGAATTTTCCCACTTGTCTTTATTTTCATATTGCAGCTGCTGAAAACCTGTGTGGTTGTTTCCCCTCACATATCATTAATTAGGAGAAGGTAATATTTTCTGCTTGCTATGCAGTTGAATTCAGAATCTGTAGATAAGAATTGCTTAGAATTAGCACCTCTACAAGTTCCTAACAGAAATGTTGTGGTCTCTGCACTGGCTTTTTAATTCAATTTAAGTTGTTCCTTTATAGAGTCCTGAATAGAATAAGTCCAGGTTTCTGTTCCTTTATAGAGTCCTGAATAGAATAAGTCCAGGTTTCTGTTCCTTTACAGTTGTTTAACTTCCTAGCAACTAAGATTACCTAAAGCAAGATTACATCAACTTTGATATCAAAGTCTCATAATTTGGTAATAATATATATACATAATCAAAGTATCTAAAAAAATAAATAAACACAGGTTTCAGAGAAGTTTTTTAAAAGAAAATAAGTTAATTAATTAAAGAAGTTTCAAAGAAGATATTTTTAAGGGTGATTTTAATACCTTGTGCATTGGAAAGGGATTTCTCATGATAGTTCTTTATTCTGTGTGGAAGACTTACTGAGGTCCAACAGTTGACTGACATATTTAAGCAAAGGTAGACTAGAAATATGAACTTTTTTCTTTTTAATGTTAATTATTCATTGGAAGAATCCAGCTACATGTAGGGCAACTTTTCTGGAGCCCCTGTTCCAAGAGGGATATGGAAGTGCTAGAGCAAGTGGAGAGAAAGGCCATGAGAATGATCAGAGGCCTGGAGCACCTCTGCTATGGGGACAGACTGAGAGAGTTGGGGTTGTTCAGTCTGCAGAAGAGAAGGCTTCAAGAAGACCTCATTGTGGCCTTCCAGTATCTGAAGGGGGCCTACAAGAAAGCTGCTGAGGGACTTTTGAGGAGGTCAGGTAGTGATAGAACCAGGGGAAATGGATGTGAACTAGAGGAGGGGAGATTTAGATTAGGTATTAGGAGGAAGTTCTTCACTATGAGGGTGGTTAGGCAGTGGAACAGGTTGCCCAGAGAGGTTGTGGAAGCTCCATCCCTGGAAGCTTTTAAGACAAAGCTGGATGGGGCTCTGGGCAACCTGAGCTAGTAGATGGTGTCCCTGCCAGGCAGGGGAGTTGGAACTAGATGATCTTTAAGGTCCCTTCCAAATCTGACCATTCTATGATTCTATGACTCTAACTTTTTGGTTAATTTTTTTGTTAATTATTTAAATAAAAAATAATGCCACCTCTGAGAGTTCATCTCTCTCTTTTGATTAATTGAAGAGACAGCAAGGCTCCTTAATGTCTCTAAGTGTCCTAAGTTAGGTAAAATAAATCACAAACTATGAATATCCACTTAAAGAATAATATGTTCTTCAGGTGTTGTACTCAAGACCAAATTTGGTCATACATGCATCATCCACTAGGAGTGAAACACAGTAATTTATGGTCTGGATTTAGAGGTATTTGTTGTGTTGAAGAACACCTGTACAAATTCTCTGAATCCTAGCAGTCAGTACTTCACCAATATGACTGAGAGCTTCGTGGTCCACCCTAAAGTTACTTAATTCATCTTAAGACTCCACTCCTTACCTTTTCAATATAATCTCTAAGTGTTTTTTCTTGCTACCCCATGGTGATCTTTTAACCAAGATCATAACTCAAATTCTCATTGGCTAAACAGATAACAATCTAAAGAATGCTCTGCAATTTGGTCTAAATTCCTAAGCATTGTACAGAGGATTTGCAGAGGCTCTGAAGAGACTCTCTTATCTTTCTCCACTATTGTTAAAGGTCAAATTTGTGTGATAAAAAAATATAAATAGAGAAAAAAAATAGAAGCTCCTGGGTCCCACTGTAAAAGCAACACTGATGGAAAAACAAGCCAGAAAAAAAACCCCAGCTTCATACACACAGAAAAGAAAGAAATAAAGTACTAAGGGAAGAGAGTAGCTAAGAAGCTAATAGACTATACTGACAAACAAAAACTATCTTAAAATGGCACTGTATCCCACAAAATAAATAAATCATTAGCTGTTTTCATTTGATGTTCAAACAACTCATTTGTGGAACTATTTCTAATCAGATAACCTCTAGCAAAACCTTTCCTCTTCTTCCATCTGTTTGATGTACAAAGTTTGACCTGTTCTTCATTCTGAAACTGATACTGGACAGGACTTATTTTCAACACCAGCAGGCCTTGGACCATGTTAAAAATGATTTGGGAGCAAACTCTAAATAATGAAAGGAAAATAATTTAGAATTCACCATGATAGTCCATAAATGACTCAAAAAAAAAGTGAAAATCAGTTACAAAACAGAAGTAACAAAGAGAAATAGGACAAGCAATGAAGACAACACCTAATCTGTGTCATAAATAAGTGTGCTGCATATCTTGCTCCCCTCTTTGTTTTTCTTCCCTTTCAAGTTTCAACATATCAAAATGCTAAGGAGAGGTTAGAATGACAAATAGCTTTATGCCAGTTAAAATTTTTAGATGTTATAATAAGAGGTGGGGTAGATATGTTTCCTGTCTCTCCTTTCCCCCCATTTATTCTATGTTCACTCAAGGAACAGAAAATAAGTTTCTCAAAGTTTTTATTGTCTGTTCTTCTGAACAGACAAGTTGTATGTAAAACACAGGAGGAGCTAGATAATTATTTCTGGATGGAATTCCATCCAAGCAGAGGTTTTGTGTCCCTTACACCTTAGGTTTTATGACATACACGTGGCACAAGACAGCTAGAAGCAAAGAAGGAAGAGAGAAAGATGTGGAAACATAACTGAAATATCATAGAAACATCACAGAAATACCACAGAAAGCTTAGAATTCCCAAAGTTAGTCTTTGAAGTGCATTGGAAATCCTATATGGACAACTTTGCTGGGCCAAATATGAAGGAGAGACAGAAGGAGAATGATTCAGTGATTGTATCTGGGATGCAGATCTGTAGCTGGCACTGAACCAGGGTGCAGCAGAAGTACATAACCAGAGTCAGAGACCTGGAAGCTCTGCTGTGATATATACCTAGCTATAGACAGTGCTGTCTGAGGGCAGCACAGCAGAAGTGAATCCTGTGGATAAGGAAATAAATACAGGGGGTTTTACAGAATAGCAAGGCCATAGCAGGTTGTGTGAAGGAAAACAAGAAGGCACATTTGAGCCAAGTAACCACCAAAAGCCAAGGCTGCTGCTGCTGTTGGCAGAATGCATGGGTAGCAGAAGAGGTGGAAAGGCATCTTGAAAGACAACAGCAAATTAAGAGGAACTGTGGAGGTAATTTTTCAACTTGTCCCTGTTATCTTTGTTACTTCTGCTGAGACCTAAACCACCTACTTTCAGATTTAGGCTTCTCTTCTCTATTAAACATATTTGACATCAGCAGAATATGCTTCATCCATGCCAGAAACATTTGGCCTTGGCCACTTTCATTCATAAGTGTATGTGGATTTAGTGGTGCCCCTTTTTGCATGATACCTTAGTGTCTACATCAGTCACCTGGGAGCTGACCCAAGTACCATCTTAGGGACAGTGGGCTGAATTTGTGATTTGCACCTGAAGTTTAGCAGCCTCTAAGAGCAGAGAGCTCAAAAACCCTCAGGCTAAGAAGAGTCTAGAGTTGGGACTAGCTCTTTTATTGAGAAGTGGTCTGACTACTGGGAAATTGTACAAATGAAAAGGATTGCTGTTGTACTCAGGACAAAAAAGGAAACCCAAATCCTCCCACTGGAGTATTCTTCCTATTTAAACTTCCATGCTAATCTCAGTATAGCTTGTACTGTGTTGCCAGGTATTGTTCCACAACTGTATCCCACTAAAGAGAGGGCTGGGGTTCAATAATGCATGAAGGTGTTCCTGGATATTGTGTGCTGTTTGAATGATCTATAGAACTTGCCAAGAAAATGTATAGAAATCCATTTCCATGACAAGTGCTAGAGAAAAGAATAACTTCTTTTAATGCAGTCAGAGTTTCTTCCAGATTAAATGTGCTGTCTGAATGTAAACCCTGGTTCTTGGTGGTTTTATTCAGATTATTAGTACTTGGTGGAGTACTTAATGATGCTTCTGAGTGAATAACAAAGGTATTGATGCATAGTTTTACTGGAAGGTAAACTTGATATTTATCAGATTGTTTTATGAGACAAGGAAGCAAAATTCATGACTTTTTAACAGTATTTACATCTAAAAATTCAGATGTTAAGAATCCCTGTGGCCAAATAATTAAAATGCTACACATCTTCCTTACAGGACAGGCCCCAACCATATCAGTGCTAGCTCAAATTCAGTTGTGACATGTAATTAAAATAGATTAAAAAAAAAATGTTAAAAAAATATATTTCTGAGCCCTGATATTATAGAGTTTACTTTGGGTTTCCTCCTGGATTTTCCCTTTACACAGAAGGTACAATTTTACCCCTCAAAGTTTTCCCTCTGGAAGCTATTTTTGGTTGTTTTCTACAAGTGCACCTTCAGGCATTAACAACAGGGGGGGAAATCCTTTATTTTTTGCTGTCCAAACTGCTATTCATGTTGCTTGCTGAAGTGCTAGTCAACAGCTTCACGTTTGGAGCAGTGTGAGCTGCTAACAGACACTCAGAAAAAGCAATCTCTGAACTGGTAGCACCAGAGTGGGTGTTAGTATGGAAAGAAAAGGGGAAGAAGAAGGGGAAAAATATTCTTTTTTGTTGCTGCTGTTGAAAGTTTTCTAATGAAAGGAGATGAATCAGGAACTTTGTAATAATATGTGCCTGGCCACTTAGCTGTAGCAACAGATCTGGAATGAAGCTTATTCAGCACAAGCTTTGGACCTTTCAGACCTTATGTATCATTTCTCATCTACTGAGCTTCTCACATCTGTACAAAATAAAAGTGGGAATAAAAAAATCAATTTTTTTTTTAAACAATTTGAGTCCTGAAAGAATACACATATTTGCCCCTTAGACTTCTAGAAAAAAATTGGCACAGTCTGACTTTTTGCCTACAAAGATAAAGTATTTGTCTTCAGAGCCATCAATTTTAGAGACTGATACTCCTTCATCCTTTTTTTTTTTTTTTCAAAGGAGTTCAGCTCAAAGCAGCAAACAAGAGAAAGTGAAAGAGCAACCATTAAATAATGAGCCTGTAAAGGGAGTATCTGCCAAATTCTTCCACTTCATGCTGGAAGGCTGCTGCAACCTGAAACTGCTGTTATCCTCCTTGCAGAGAAGCAAATCTTGAGGTCTTCTGACAATGTAAAGGCCTCAGTACAACATTTCTGGAGCTGTTACAGCAAAGTCTTGTAACCATAATAAATGTGTTCAGTTTTTACTTTTCTTTAAAAGCCAGCAAAAGCTCCTAACTTTAACACTGAGAGGTGCTCAAAACCCTCTTCCAACTGCCTATTTGCTAAGAAATGTAACTTTCCTAAATCCTACCTTCAGGTTGAAGCTGACAGGAAAATCTGGGGAAAATTTACCTTTTTATCTAGGAAGCTGCAACAGTTCAGTGGAATATGCTGTTTTTCTACCTGAATTTACAGCACCCCAGCCATCAGAGAGAGAGAGGCTGGGAGAAGCCCAGCAAGCTCCATTATTCAGTGTCTGAAGCATGAGAGGATGAGAGGCAAGACAAGCACAGATGTTGTTCTTTAAGTGACTTATGCTGGCATGGTTTGCTTTCTTACTTTGAGTGTTGAATCAGGGAGACAACTTCCAGGTATCAGCTGTAGGAATTTTTGGAAGGTGGGTTAACAGGAGGGTTCATGTGTCTCACAGTTGCAGACTATTAGCCTGAGGTTGAAATGTTTGTCCTTGGTCAAACCAGCAATAAATGGGTGTCCAGGAGAAAAAGCCAACTTCAGGAGACCAAAAGTACATTTGCTTTATCTGTTCTATGTTACAGAAATTGATGTGGGCACTGTAATGATAGCTGGATAAAATATTTGGGATGAGGTGAAATGCTGATTCTCCAGAAGTTTTCTTTGCAGTTTAACCCATGTTGTGACTGAGATCTCCTTGGCTTGGTTGTCAACTATCAAAGTCTGATTTTATAAAGCAATCTGTAGGATTCAGTCCTTCTTCTGCTGTTGGAAGAGTCACAACAATTTGGATTTAGTATTTTTCAGTCAAATCTTGGCTGTGATTATGCCTAGGAATGATAGATTTCTTTTTCTTTATCTGGTAACATAAAGGAAGATTAGAGGGAACTACAGGAATGCAACAGATCTACTTTTACATGGAATAGCAGAAACTTTGCTGCAGAGACATTAAACTTCTCATTTCTTTATGTTTCTAGACTGCTGTACTCTTGGTAAAAACAAATAAACATCTTCTCCAATCCTAGTTTTCTGGGGAAGGCTGTGCTGGAATGCTTTAAGCTGAAACCTTTTTTGGCAGTGAGACCAGAAATGATATTTTGACAATGTTTTACAGATGATTGATCATTGCAGACTTTTAGCCCTTCTCTTGTAGTTCATTAGGTATTGAATAACATTAAGAACTTAAATGTTTGTGCTAACAGAAACAGACCCTTGTATGACACCCAGAGGTGTAAAACAGACACCTAGTACGAAAACATTCCAAATCCCCAAATGACTTCCACTTCAGTTGCTTAGAGAATTCCTGGTTAATTTATTTTGTTTCTAGGAAAGAATTCATACTACAGAAAAAGTAATCAGCTCTTTATAGACAGTGTTCTTACTTACCAAATGTGCTGCTGAAATTAGGTAATACTACATTCAGAAAGTGCTACCAGTCTACCTATTGCTGTGGCTTTAATAAAAATCAGACACAGTGGCACCAACTGAATCAATGCTCATTATTCTGTAAAACACTTAGCCAGGAGATTTCAAACCTATGGGAGACAATGGTGCTTAAGCACATGGTTATCTTCTTTCCTACTGGAGACCTGTGTCATATCCCTGTTTATTCTTTGATGACAATTTTAGCATGCCCTGAGGAAAAAGATTGTAGTTAAAAATAAGATTTCCTCTTACTGTGAGTGTAACTCTCACTCAATATATATTATTGCTTTGTCTGTAACTTCACAGTAGAAGGATGAATCAGGCTGAAGAAATGGGATTACAGAAGGTGAGACTACGAGGTCAGAGAGGAATCATTTGAGGTTATCATACTTGGAGGTGCTGTGATAATGGTAGTAAGAAAGATTTGTTTGGATGAAAATTCCTTTATCAGCTGTAAATGCTGATGCTTTTACACTTTTCTAATTGGCCTGGAGAGAAAATATGAATATGAGAAGCAGATCCACATTGTCTGTAGGTTGAACTGAAGTTCCTGTTTTGCTGTCACTTGGTATTTATCTTGTTGGAGTTAAGGATTCTTCAAGAAGTCCTTAAAGAACAATTTACTAGAAGAACTAATTAACATGCATAAATATTCTTATATTCAAACTAAGGGAGATGGGGAAAGAGTTTACTACATCCATTTTATGGTTGTGTAGATGAAGAACTGAGACTAACTCAGTTCTCCCTTGTTCTGAAGTGGATGGCATTCTTAATTTTCAACTTTTCTGAGCTTTTTTGTTCAGGAAACCACAAAATCTCTGCTAGCTTGAAAATCAAAACCTTTGTGGACCTGCTTGTGCAATGATTAATTGCAGGGTAAATGCAGGTCTATTTGTTGCCTATAAATATTATACAGGTGTCATATTTGTTTCTAAATATCTGAAGAATGCCAAAATTCACATAGTTTCAATCAAGTCATCTGTCATGCAGTGATTCAGTGCCAAAATGTCCCATCCTTTATTTGAACATTTGATTGCCTTGTTCTTCCTAAATTAGAGTCCTTGATTATCATAATTGATTGTGATAGCATAGACACTAAGTGACCCAACCTTAGTCACTGTTCTATTTAACCATCTTTGAATGTCAGGTGTGCAAGGTAGGTCATGTAGGTAAGGGAAAGTTTGATAACCTAATGTAACATCCTTGACATCAGAGATCAGATAAAACCTTTTACGTGTCATTGGCTCACAAGAGTCTGCCTGGGCAGATGGTGTTGGTTTTATAAGACAGACATCCATTGCCTGGAGAATTGCAGAGAAATATGAGCATTATTTCCAAACACCAGTAAAGGAGAAAGGTGTCATTTCACTGACAGCCCCAGAGAATTTTTCCCTGTTACTGCATGCTTGACAGATGCCAGGAACAGATTGATGTGTAGAGAAAGGCAAGGTACAAGGAAACTGTACATTAAAACTCATTAACTTTAGATAGGAAAATTCTGTTGGGAGCAACTCTAGAGCATTTTTTTTGATGTACAGTGAATGCTTAACATTCTAAATATATGTGCTTTTTAATGTGTTGGGACTGCATTTACATATTTGTGTAAATCTAAATGAAAATGAAATCTGTGGCAAGATAAACACAAGAGAAAATGCAGCAGTAAAATAAATCATTAAGAATCTGAAGGGAAATAAAAGAGACATTTTTCACCCTCTTAATTTTTGATCCATCAGAAGCTATAGGTGTGGTATCTGGAGTGGATCACTTGAATTTCCAGTATTAATTGTCTCAGAAGGAAAGATTCCCTTTTGATTATAATTTTACTCTTTTCATATAAATGTATATATATATATAACTGTGTTTATATAAAATCAGATCTGCTTCTCAGTCCAGGCAAACTCTTATGTGTGGCCCTAACTTTCAGCACTGAACAAGAGGAGATGGAACCTTATTATCTGACTTCCCACAGAAGCTACTTCTCTGCCTAACTGCTCTGTACATGTTGCCTCTCCTCCCATTGACTCCTTCTCATGGATACAGCAAATTTCCATACTAAAGCTTATGACTTGCCTGATTTATATATCTTGGTTTTTAACTAAGTGTAAGAAGAGTGCTGTAAGACAAATAGGGGACACTTTGATGAACATAGAAGCACTGCATTTTTAATATGGCTTTAAAATTGTAATATTACATGTATGTAGCTGTAATTACCTGATTATAAAACTCACTATTCCCACCCATTGAACAGGGCATGGATTTGAGAAGGTGATTTTAGAGGATCTTGCATTTAGAAACACCACAGATTCACAAGGAAAGGAAGATGTATGTGCACATGAAATATGTAGGCATCCTTAATTTTGGTAGTTCTTCATCTGAGCACTTGACTTTTCAACCTTAATATTCTTTTAAGGTAGATCTCATTAGGAATTTAATTTGTATAACTCCTGTTTTGAAGTAAACAAATCTGATGGTAATTTTCTAGATGAAAACAGATTTTAAAAGCTAAACAGTAGAGCTGAAAGGAGTATTTATAAGAAATTCTGTTTTCAGTGCAAATGGGACAATGTTTAGTGAACTGAAAGTGGAAAACACAAATAGTGGCATGCTCTTAGTGTGTGGGTATCTACTTATTCTGTATCTTCATGTTGAGTTTGAAAAGGCTGCTTTTAGACAGGTAGAACTGAATTGTTTTATTAAAGATGTAGGTAGCAAATAATTGAAATAGTCATGCATAATACAAATAACTGCTTCCAGTAGATACCTAGCCTGATAAGTATCTGATGGAAATGCAGATTGAATATTTTTCTCTGATAGGAGAATTTCTTTAATTTAAATTCATGGACTGTTGTGCTAATTTGCATAATAGCATAACTGTAACAGCAGGTTACAGGTGATGACTTGAACTCTGATGCTACCTGATGGAAAATGACCCACCTCTTACTTCAGCTTGCAGGCTGCAGCTAATGGAATTCAAACCTATAAATAGTGTGCAATTATAAAGATGAAAAGAACCTATCTTGATATGTAGTAGCCAATTAATACTCATTTTTCATTGTTATAAATGCAAATGCCTGAGTTAGATACCGTGAAGGTCTGTGCTAGAGAAATTTACCAAGAGTTACTTTCTGTTTCTGAGTAAGATCATTTATGGCCATCCAAACAATACTGTTTGAATAACTTCTTGGAGTGCATTGAACACCATCAACAATATCTGCTACATGTGGTTTGTTTTCTCTCTCTCCCCTGAAGGAGCAACTGAAAAGGCAGGAGAAAAATGCATTTGATAATATATACTGCTCTTGTACGGTATCTATGATGGAAAAGGCAAGGTCCTGCCTTTGAAATTGTATATTATTGGGTTTAAGAAAGAAGCCCCAGGTCCTGTGGCAGTTCACAGTCTCAGACTGTCATTCTTCCATCAGAAAGATCCTTCTTCCTTGGGGTAAATCTTTACCTTGTGGTGAAGGTGTTTCCATGCTTAGGGTTTAGAAGTGGACCACAGTCTTTCAGTAACACAAGGATAAACAGCATTGGAGCATCTTGGATAAGAAGATTCCAGGTCATTTATAGCTTGAAAAGAAACAACTCTATCTTCCAGTGGTTCTGTAGCCAAACCATCTAATGTTGAACCTTCTCCAGTTTTACCAGGATGCAGGGGCCTCTTTTCCACAGGCACACCTTTAAAGCAGCATTCTTACCCTCTTGGTCACCTTGCTTTGTAACATCTTAGACTAAGAGATATCTTTTTCTCCTTCCTAACATACAGAGACTTATCTAGAAAAACAAGGTTTGTTGTTTCTGAAGCCTTTTCTTTTTAGTCCTGAATGAAAAGGGGAAGGCAAAGGAGAGAAAAAAAAGGAGGCCAAGGAAGGGGTAGAAATCTGGAGGGTTTTTTTTCTGAATAGAAATTGCCTCTGGGTTGTTTTTTTTTCAAGATATAAAGAAGAATTGACTACTGGCATATAGAGAGAGCTACATATCCAGCAGAAGAGTTTAGGAAATACAAGGGTTTGCATTTCCTTGGTGCATTATTTATAAGGATGGTTGTTTTGTGTGAGAGCATGAGTTAAAAAAAAATGAAGTCACAAATCCTGGAAGTTCACAGGCAATGTGAAAATTCTGTGTGGCTTTGTAGATCTGAGTATTCTAGATAAAATTAGAATCATTAGCTACATATGTTTTTTTTAAATGGTTGAGGCAAGGTTTCAGTGACTTTTGAAACCTCTTCATCCCCCCATTTTTGATAGTGAAGAAGTAAACATGAAGAGTGGTGCTGAAGCAATTTCTTCAGCTCAGAGAAAAACTCTGCTCAGTTTACTCTTCATTATCTATATCTCTTGCCTAGGCATGCAGATAGCAGCATTTTGAAGGAAATTCTGAGAACTGTATTAGGTTTTGGATGCAGCTGTTGTCAGGAAACTCAGAGATGATAACTAATTTGTAGCAACCCAGTCTCCTATAATCTTGCTGGGAAGAATAGGAAGAAGCTGTGTAGCAATTTAAATTCAGAAGCTTCTTAAGGTCTCTGTACAAAGTATTTATTATTTTAAAACATAATTACCGTTGTATTTAATGAAGTAGCAAAACTGTAAAGCTGTCAGGAAATGCTGTGGCAACAACATTTTGTGAATGAGCATATTAAATAGTAATGGTATCAAACATCTGAAAGAATGAGCAGACCTTGCATGCACAGTTTTCTAGTCATAGGAAATGAAAAAGGAGCTGGAATGTTGCCAGTTGACTGACTATAGAGGAAAAAAGGAGACCCATAATAAGCAACAGTTGTAGTTACAATATTTGCTGAAACCAACACACATTAAATAATAATGAAAGCAACCATCTACAAATGCTGGCAGACTCTATGGAACAGCTGAGCTGAAGAACCTGCAAAAGGATTGAAAAAGAAATTAAAATAAAGAACTGGTCTATAGCCAATCACAGAACCACAGAATGTTAGGAGCTGGAAAGGACCTCAAAAGATCACCTAGTCCAAGCCCCCAGCCAGAGCACTTGGCCTTGTTGAATTTGATTCAATGTCTCCCTGCCCAACTCTCCAGCCTGTCTAAGTCATGCTGAATGGCAGCACAACCCTCCGGTGTGTCAGCCACTCCACCCAGTTTAGTGTCAGCAGCAAACTTGCTGAGAGCACACTCTGTTCCCTCATCCAGGTCCTTAATGAATAGATTGAAAAGTACTGGTCCCAGTACTGACCCCTGAGGGACTCCACTAGACACAGGCCTCCAACTAGACTCCATCCCATTGACCACAACTCTCTGACTTCTGTCCTTCAACCAGTTCACAATCCACCTCGCTACCCAATCAGCCAGACCACACTTCCTCAGTTTAGCTGCAAGGATGCTGTGGGAGACAGTGTCAAATGCTTTACTGAAATCAAGATAAACTACATCCACTGCCCTACCCTCATCTATCTACCTGGTTATGTCCTCGTCAAAGGCTATCAGGTTGGTCAAACATGACTTCCCCTTGGTAAACCCATGCTGACTGCTCCCAATGACCCCTTTATCCTTGATATGCCTAGAGACAGAGTCAAGGATAAAGTGTTCCATCACCTTCGAGTTTTGCACCTGGGAAAGACCAAGCCCATGGATCAGTATAGGTTGGGGACTGACCTGTTGGAAAGCAGTGAAGGGGAAAGAGACCTGGGGGTCCTGGTGGATGGAAGGATGACCATGAGCCAGCAGGGTGCTCCAAAGAACACAAATCAACACTGGAGATTAAACAGGAAGATTAATATCAGACAAGTATATGTAAACCAAAAAGTGTGAAAGGAAAAGAGTTAATTCTTAGGTCATGTAAATGACAATCTTCACAGGTAAATTGATCCCTTCAAAGCAGAACCTGTTTAAGAAGAATTCTAAAGCTTTTTCTTTTCTTGCAATTATTTTATTAAGATAAGATAAGGCCAAGGGAGACATTAGTTAACAGATTGAAATACAGCATGGCAATGGTTTTATACAAGAATCTTACATGAAGTGATTCTTAAAATTTATAGAAGACTTCAAACTTCCCTCTAGCCAAAAGCACCATATTATCTTTACACTAAAGAACTTAAGCCTAATAACCAATGACCCTGGAATCTTGTGCTTGCCTGTAAGAATTAAGAGGGAAATTCAAGGAACAGGATTAGCTTAGGATTTTTTAAAGTATTCCATATAAGTGTTAGTAATGGAGGTGTTGAATAAGTGCTAGGTCTCTGGTTTTTATCCTGTATGTAATCTAGTGAAGTATTAGACTATCACAGACACTGGCAGAAAAAAAGAAATCTCATTTTCAGTGTTATAAAAAGGCCAGATAAATCTATTAAAGTCACTGGGATTTGACTGATAACAACAGAACCCAGATCATTATTAGGCCATATGATTACATGCAGAATATACACTTCTATTAAACAAAATAGATGTTCCCTGTTAAAATGGAAATGAGGATTTGAAATGGACATTGAAGTGCAAAATGTAGATCCTCTTAAATCCTGCTCTGCTGTTGTATAGTAATGGCAGTGCCTATATTTAGATAGTGCTTTGAAAACAACTGACTGTTCCCCAGAAGCTTCATGGTCTGTTCTGGACACATCTCCATAGGAGTTGCCTGTGGTGTCCAATGGCCTTAAACATTCATAGAGAACTGAGGAATGTTTCTGACCCTAGGAGAGATCTGGCTTGCACTAAGACATCTGTCAGTGGTAGCACTTTCATGTCTCTATTTGCAGGTAGTGTTTAAATATTTTTGAACTAGAGAGAACATTAAAAAAAAGACCACTCACCTCAGCTCTGAAGATATTTAGCTTCCAAGCTCAGAGCAGGTAAAAACCTAACCCATTCTGTTCTCTGAATATGCGCAGGACCTTATTCCTTATCTTGTCCTCCTGGACTTTGACTGGTCTAACCTTATTCATATGTCATTATTTTAGGTATTGCAGAATGAATCTTAAGCTTTGGAATGCTCTGGTGCTCAGACCTGTATTATCTAAGTTTCCTTTGTAGTCTGGTTTTTGCTATTGACTCTTACACTGACATCGCTTGATCTGGGGGTACTGTAAAACACTTGGGGCTCTCTACCCTGCCTCTAAACTAGTTGTAGGTTTATGTGTAAACAAGCACACACAGAGACCAAAATCCCCTATGGTTTGCATCCCAAGGGACAATGTGAATAGACAGGGAACCTAGTTTGAGAGACTCTGCATTACATGGCCCAGAAGATCAGCCCAAAGTCCATCAACACCACTTGCAGGAGGTCCCAATATTCCTTGACTGATTTAGCCTCCCTCTTTGCAGGCAGGCAACACTTAAATGCTTATCTTTTATGAAAAGTTGTTCTATATCTCTTTTTTCCCCCACTTATAAGGTTATGTGATACATAAAGCAAAGAACATGAAGAAGTTTTCCATGCCTGAATCCTCTGCTAGAAGTCAAACTGCCTCTGAAAACCTTAAATTATTCACAAAACCATCTGAAGGTTATGATAGACCTCCTGCTTCTTTGTTCTTCTTGGTGGTGGCAAAAGCTGGGCTGATGCACAGTGCAGGGAACAGTGTAAATAGCAGTTGCTGCAGATTGCTACTGGATTGTTAAAAACATCAGATGGCTAGAATATATTATTATCAACAAGCTGGTTACTGGCCAATCAATTACAGCCTCTGACAGAGCACGAGGCATTTTATTGTAGACTAGCCAAATGGATGGAGAAAACATATGTTAGTCTCTCTCTGTTACTTTAAGGGGCAAATCCTGCTCTTCTTCTGCTTCAGTCTGTTGCAAAAGCTCCCACAATAGAACCACACTGATGTTAGTATGTAGGAAATGTAGGATCTGTGGCCCTCTTGGGAGAATCATTAGGACAATGAAGCTCTCAGAGATTTCAGCAACTTCATGTCAACAGACATTTGCATAATAAGAGTACAGCTGAGATAGCTGGGGGGAGTCTTCCCCTCAAAGGGGTTTGGAATACATGAGTTTCTCAATCTGTATGCAATATGGAAACAGGCAGGAATTGCTGATTGGTTCTTACATTTGTGTTAGTAAAGTTCTGAGTCTTTTGTTCTCCTCCTCCTCATGTTTATTTTCCCCAAGTTTATATGTCCATTATCTGCAATCCCAAGCTGGAAAATACTATCCAGAATTAGATGTTTCAAGAGGAATTTTTCCAGTTTAGATAGAGAAAAAATATTTATGTTTGCTCACAGAACCTTAATCAATAATGTATAATTGGAAGGAGATGCTTTTCACCTCTGCTACTTGGAATTTCCTTCTATTTTTTTCTAAGGAGGGTTAGTTGAAGTGGGGAACAAGATTTGGAAGAGTAGGACACATTCATTATGAAAATGAGTAGGAAAAAAGCAAACTTCCTTTGGGAAAAAAAATCTACAGTTCTACTGCTGGCAAGCAGTTATATATATATCCTGTCTAAAGGATTCTTGGATAATGACTAGAAGGAGGAGGTCTCATAGATGTGCAACCATTGAATATGGCTGTTTATGTGACAGTGTGTCTGTCACCTGCAGACAGTAGTGCCAGTCACTGGAGTTTCCCACCTGTTAAAAAAGTCAGAGGTTGGAAAAGAGGAGAGAAAACTCTGCCTTTGAAATCCTATTAAATATTACATAAGATCTCTTGGGAGAAGAACAAAAAAATATTGAAAGTATTAATTCTTCAGCAACATACACTGAAAAAAGCTACGTTAAGTGAAGGGCTTAGCAGATGTAGAGATCTTTCTACCTCCACTTGGCTCCAAAGCCAGTAATGTCCTCCTGCTGAAAAACAGTATTAAAGGGAAAGAATAAAAACAGTTGAGAAGTCTATAATATCTATCTTCCAAGGCTGAAGTGTTAAAAAGTTGGATAACTACTTACTGATTGTTAGCTTTGGGTATTTTTGGCACCACCTGTGAAGGTAAGCAGTAAGTCACTCTGCAAGTCATTCTTGAAGATACTAGCAAGAGGTCTGTGGTGAATATATCATCACAGAAAACCAAGTTCTTTTGTCTATATTCAAAAGAAATAAAGGCTACCTCCATGAGATCTGTAAGAAAAATAAACTTAAAAAAAAATACCTGCTTTACAGTGATTCAAATTCAAATCCTTGCCCAAAACTCACTACTTAGGTTTTATTTTTATGGAAGTGTTAGCCAAAAGCAGCTGAGTTCCTTTATTTTTATTTATTTATTTATTTAAATTCAAAATAGTCTGAAAATATGCTCCAGCTCTCCATTTTTTTGTAAATCAGCACAGTTCTGTTAGTTATAATAGACCAGTGCCAACAAGACCAGAAGGGATAGGCCCAGGCAAGAGAAAAATCACTGCTTCTTAAGCTAGGCTTCAACAATATCTAATTTTCTAGCATACACTTAGTCTCAATCAAATATTTTTCTTCAGGACAAAGCTGATGATATTCACTTAAATAAATCCCAGGGAGGTGGGAGGTTATGAAAACTGTAAATCCTCAAAACACAGTTTTCTCAAAAAGTAGAAGCAGAAATAAATTCTAACCACAACTGTTTAAAACAAATGTAATACATAATGCAAACAGCTATGGTTATGCTTAGAAACAAATGCCTATTAACATACACAAGCCATCTTCTGTCATCTGGTTAAGATATGTTCTATTCAAGGCTTTTTTTCCCCCCAGGGATTATTGTAGAGATGGCTATATGCTGGGATTTCAGAAATGCACATACTTAAACACATGGGACAGTATTTAAGATGGGAAAGATGGAGAAGCAGGACTGGATTTTGAAGGTCCAGCTTTATGGAAGTGTTCAATATCCTGAAGAATCTCAGCCAGTTCATCTCAGAGACTGATGCAAAATGTTTAGTGGGGCTGTTTAGCCTGTCTCTGTCTGAATGTTTCTGAATCATCATTTTCCTCAGCTGAATTGGAACCCATAAAATCATTCAAGGGTGAAGGATGGAAAAGCAGGGAGAAGGTAAAGGTTAGTGGAGAAGTTTATTAAACAGATGCTAAGAGGACTCTGAAACAAGGGTAAGAGAAGCAATGGATGGTGGCATGACAGAGCCACAGAGGGGGTTTAGGAGTGGGAGGAGGGCAGCTACTTGTGCAGCTGGTGGAAGCTGAGGAAGTGGTATTAGCATCCCTAGCCCATCAGTCACTTCAGAAATAACACACAGAGCAGCCCAGTTGCTTGTTGTAATTATCTCTGAAGTAGCTGGTGTTTGATCTTTGATATTCTGTGAGACTTCTTATCAAACAGAAGATGGATTTGAGTAGCATCTCTTCTCCTCCTCCTTCTTCAGAAGTTTAAATGATAATTGATAACCACTACAGACCATGCAAGGTTTTACATGTTCTACATTGCCTTTTATCCCTACTTTTATTATGACTTAAACAAAATTTGAGGCACTCTGCAAAAGAGATGCCAACATGCAGGAGATAGCTCCCATTAAACAGCCATTTCTGCAATCCAGCCAAAGTGTAGGGCAGATCCAGAAGTAAAACTTCAGCTGGTAACACTATGCAGCTCTGATTTCCCTTCCTCAACAGTGTCACCTTAAGAGATGTTAATAAATGCTATCAAGAGGCTTTCAAATTGAAATCAGTGCGAGTTTCATTATTCACTTCAATAGGCTTGGGTTGTGGTTCTAAAAAGTAAATGCAACAATGAAAATCTAAGGCAACAAGAGACATGCTAATAGGTGGTTTAGTTAAGAATTCTCAGTTTCCTTCAGCCTCTTTAACAAGAAGTTGAAGGCTTTAGGGTGTGTTTGATAGCATATATGTCTCTTGGGAAGGCTATACATCTTCCCACTAATGTTGGATGGAGACAAAACTGGAGGCAATACCTTAGCATGCAGAAGGTGTTGGAACAAGTGCCTTCTACAGTAAAAAAATACAAAAAAATATAAAACCAACCACAAAAAGGTGAATTAAGTGTTGCATGTGTTTTACCAGCTTGGGGATTTTTTTTTTTTTGGACCCATTAAATACAAATAGAATGAATAATTTAACGTTTTCCACAGTATGTGCATCTTGCACCACTGAGTTTTTGGAACAGTTTCCCAGAGAGAAAATGGAGTGGGTGCTTGCCTTGCTGTTCTGTAATTTTACTTTGTCCTTATTTCAATTACATTTCATAGCCAATACTCTTCCTAGTTGTGAGGTGAATTTCATTCTGGTGCATTAATGTGGGGTTTTTTAATTTGTTTGGGATTTTTATTTTTGTTGGGCTTTGTTTGTTTCTCTGTTTTAGAAATTCAGGATATGAGATGTGAAGAACAGAATATTTCTAAAGATCTTAAGCTAATTGAGGTCCTTGTCTCTGTTAATTCTTCCACCCAGATTCACTGGAGCATAGACTCTAACTTTGCTCTGGGACAGTGTAAAACACTTAACAGGGAAGGTGTGTTTACAGAAGCTTTTTCTGGCAATAGCCACCTCAGATCTCTTGTTTCTTACACCTTGCAAGTTCTTTCTGCTCCTCTTCTTTACTTTTGCACAATGTCCACCTTCACAGTCTCATTTCCTCTTCCTTTTGCCTTTGATATCTTGTTCTGGAACAAACAAGAGTTTTGCAAGGAAAAGCTGAAGATCCACATTTGGGTTTTGTTATTTTCATAAATACCTGGCAAGGGATCCAAATAAAATGTTCAAAACAGAACTTCATGAAAACTTGTTTGTTCATGGAGATGTGAAGTCAGTGTGCTCCTGGGAGTACTTGTTCTAACTCCCAAGTTTTCCTTCTGTGTCAGAGCAGGTTCTAATCTTGATTATTAGAGGAATAAAACATAATGTCAGCCACAGAATGATCCAACCAGGATCTGAGGGCAGGTTTTAGACCTAGATAGATCAGTGGGAGAGATTTGTCTTTCTTAAAGGTGCCACTGGCTCATCAGAGTGGATTAGAAAAAGGCAAAACCTATGATGTATTGGCTTACAGGACTAATAAATCAGTGATCAGCTTTCAAAACTAGTGAAAATCTCAAATATTGCAAAAAATCCATTCCATGAAATGCTTCATTGAAGATTTTTGACCCCAAACCCAAAAATATCTTTCCTTCATAAAACATAATAGATTAAGAGAAAATGACTTAAATAGCAACAGAACTTGAAGACATTCTAAAAAATGGGAATGCTTCAATTTCCCCAAACCAACATTGTTCTGCACATGTTTATTTTTACAGAGGTTTCTGAATTATGACTCTTTCTGCATAATATCAGATTAAAAATTCTCTCCATGTTGCAAAACTCTCTGTGGACAGGAATGGCTATTTTCATCTCAATTATGCCATCAGTCCTCTAAACCCTTTTATTTCACACATATATGAGCATGTCTTCCTTTGGCAAGGTTAAGTCTATTAACCTATTGTTGAGATTGAGACAAGGACAAACCAAGAAATTCTGCAGTGGATATTACTGCTTTAAAGGACAGTAAACTCTTTCTAAATCAAAGCACATCTGTTTATCTGCACATTTTTATGGAGGATAAATTACTATGCTTAAAAAAATGCTTTATTTGGGTACTGTCTCTATTATTTTGTTTCTGCCTGCAAAATGGGTGAAACCTTATATTGAATAAAAGTTCAAGTTGGATCTTTCTTGGAAGCTGGGAGAAACACTTTCACCCAGAGAAAATGGTGACATTAATATTGCTCTCATTGCTTTTCCAGGACTTCTGAGTGCTACTGTTTTAATCATTGAGACTTCCAAATGAATAACATCACTGACAGCAGGAAAAAAAGAATCCTACCTTTTCTTCCTCTTTGACATTGAAACTCTCTTCTATTCAGTAGCAGAGTTTGCTTTTCAGTACCTGTAAGAGATCAGTGTAAAATCTACTAGCTGTAGCACTGAGTTAGAGTGGTTCTGGATGTCAGTCCCCCAGGTCTCTATAGTAAAGCAACCAGGTTTATGATGACAGAATCATGAAGGTTGGAAGAGACCCCTAAGATCATCAAGTCCAACCATCAACCTATCACCCCCATGCCACTAAACCACATCCCTTAAGTGCCACATCTATATGTTTTTTAAACACCTCCAGGGATGGCAAATCCACCACTGCCCTGGGCAGCCTGGGCCAATGCCTAACAACACTTTCAGAGAAGAAATTTTTCCTCAGATCCAAAACATGTCCTATTAAGTGCATATTTATTGCCAGGCCAAGCTTCTCAAATGCTTCTTTTGCATTTGCAGTTGGGCATTTTTCTCTCACCTGAAAGACAGTATATATGTGTTGTCCAACTCAGACTAATATTTTATCTTTCATTTGCAGTAGAGTGTAAGCTCAGCAGATCAGCAGTGCTGTAAAGCTGCTGTTCCACTGATGCCAACATCCCATGCCATTGGCAAAATTGGTGGATAGCATTCATTGTAGCTATTGTCACCCAGGTGAGACCTGTGCTTCACTATGGCTTCCATGGTTAAAGCTGCCAAGTGAAAGGCCAGGAATAATGAGGCCTTAATGAGTAATTAATGCATAGGCATTATGCAAGACTCATCCAGACTGACTTTAGAAATGTCTTGATCCAGCCAAGTGGCTGCAAGAGTAGAAAGGAATGAGAGCAAGCAACCAAAACCAACTACTGTTGCTATGTGTTTGGAGAAAACCATGGAGCAGGAAAGTCCAGTACAGAGACTGAATTCATCTGTCACTGCACTGGCAAAGATGACAGAGGTTTGAGCATTGTCCAGTTCTGGTCTCCTCTGTTCAAGGACAGGGAACTTCTGGAGAGGGTAGAGAAAAGGGCTACAAAAACGATGAAGGGACTTGAATATCTCTCTTACAGGGAAAGGCTGAGAGAGCTGGGGCTGGGTAGCCTGGAGAAGAGCAGACTGAGGGCACATCTTCTCAATCCTTATCCATACTTCACAGATAGATTTCAAGAGGATGGAGCCAGGCTTTTTTCAGTGGTGCTCAGTGACAGGATAAGAGGGAACAGACACAAACTGGAACCTAGAAAGTTCCATCTAAACATAAGGAGAAACTTCTTTCCTTTGATGGTGGTGGAACACTGGAAAAGGCTGCCCAGAGAGATGGTGGTTTCTCCATCTCTGGAGACATTCCAAGCCCAACTAGACAACATCTTCTGCAACCTGCTTTAGGTGACCCTGCTTTGACAGGGGTGTTGGACAAGGGGATCTCCAAAGGTCCCTTCCAACCCCTAACATTCTGTGAGCACATGGCCACTGCTCTTCTGAAGCCATTCCCTGCTCTGAGGCCCTGTTGTAATTGCTGCTGGCAGGAAGGGCTCCAGACATCCTAAAAGGCACGTGGTGGGATGTGTATTAACCATGCTGTTTGCATGGAAGGCAGTAGTTTACTTTTCAGCTACCACTCCAACTGCTTACAGTGACCAGTGCCAATCCATTGTTAACAGAGGCAACAAGATGAATTACTTTTGGACTCAAAGGCTCAGAAAAAAATAAAAGCTATAAATAGTCTCACAGTCAGTGTCCTGCTACTTCATATGAATTCTGTCCTCTAAAGTGAGTTTAGCATTTATTGTTCAGCAGGTTATGATAAGGGTCTGCATGGGATATTTTGTAAGGATTCAATTAGCTTGTGTTGTGGGTTAACACCATTTGCATGGTAATGAAACATCCTTTCAATAAAGTGATGAAAAAAACCCCCACACTAATTAGTTTTTTGAATGGCACCTGACATCCATAGGGCCCAATGGTAATGTTGGCTAAATGCCTGCATAACTGATGCTCCTTTGTTAGAGCTGGCCAGCATTTTTCTGGCTATAAGTTTATGAGAAAACAAGCAAACAAAAATCTCCTCAGTCCCACACAGCTTCTTAAACAGATGCAGGGCCAATTTAATGAAATTTGCCAGTTATCCCTGTCCTTCCTCTCTCTGGATCCTTTCTGCTGCCTCCTCTTTCTCTGATATATCAGATGTTTCTTTTTTTTTTGCTGTTATGGACCTACATTGCTTTTCTTCCTCTGTTATTTGTTATTCTGTATAAAAAGTTTACTCTTACCTCCCAGTATCCTCTTATGATCCTCCATGCACTGTTCACCTCTTCTGTAGGAATCACCATGGCAGCAGAATGGCTGCCAAGATGCTGACCTCTCCTTTTTCCATGCAAGTGGCCTCCAAATTGCTAACCAGTGAGAGAAAATAAGTTACAACAGAAAATAGACTGGCACAGGCTACTTCCCCACTGGGGTTCCTGAGAGCAGCACAATTGTACTTAGCCTTTCCTTAGGGAAGATGGACAGGTGCCAACCTACTCCACAATGAATAGCACAACAGAATAAATAAAGCCAAAATATTCTTTTAACCACCACTGCTTACTAGAAGAATAATAATGATAATAAAAAGATATTTCATCTTCTGACCAAATGTTGCTGAGATTTGATCCTACAATGTTTTGAACAGCTTTTCCCATTTTTTTCTTTCCCCTTTCCCCATGTGTTTGTTGAAAAGCTTTTTGTTCACTAATGCTCCAGAAACTCAGGTACATTTATTCTGAGGGATATTGTGATGCTAGAATTGGCTGCCCTGTAAGGTTTTTTTACTCTCTTTCCTCTGTAAATGCTTCTGTCTTGCAATTGAAAGGGTGTGGTACTGAGGTGGTGCTCAGTCTCTTCTCCCACATAACAAGTGATAGGACAAGAGGAAATGGCTTCAAGTTGTGCCAGAAAAGGTTCAGATTGGATATTAGGAAGTATTTCTTCACTGAGAAGGTTATCAGGCATTGGCACAGGCTGCCTAAGGAGGTGGTGGAGTCACCATCCCTGGAAATATCCAAAAAAGGTGTAGATATGGTGCCTGGGGACATTGTTCAGGGGTGGGCATGGTTGTGTTGGACTCAGTGAGCTCAGAAGTCTTTTCCAACCATAATAATTCTATGATTCTCTTACTAAATAACTGATACTGTCATTTTCAAGTACTCTCAAATTAGCATTTTAAAGTTTTTTAATCTTTTTTTTTGGTTCAGTTTAAAGCATTAAGCCTGTCAGATGTTTTACAGATATACTTATGTAGTCCTGAGAAAGGACTGAGGATTTTCCAACTGCTCACAGCTTCTCTCTTTCACTTGAATCTTGTCAAAATAATAAACAGAAAAGTCTCCTTGTCCTGACAAGCTCTTCCAGGCACAGGTTTCTGGCTGTAACTTGCCATTATTAACTGCAGCATTCTGTTCTCACACAGGAAAGGGCTGAAAGAGGACTTAAGTACTTTCTGCATCCTGAAATAAGTCAGATGAAAAATCATAGCTCTAACCTATATGTTCTGTTTGTTTAGCAAGCTCTTGACTCAGTCAGTGCTAATGAAGCCTGAGAGAAGAATGGAGGAGATTTGTATTCATTTTTCCAAAGGATGATGTGTTACTTTTATTCAGGATTTATAAAATCATCAAGGCTACAGGTAGAAAGTGAAGGAAATATTAGAGACTCAACTAATTCTGGTTTTAAGAAGAATAAGAAATTATTAGAGCTTTTTTTTGACTGACCTTAGAAGATGACATGTTCCACAGCAGGGATTTTGATGCATTCTGAACAGTTAAATTTCTTACTGAAAGCCAAGCTAATGAAAGTGGATGTAGTATCCTTGCAGGTGGGGTTACTGTGGTGTTGTTTAAAATCTCACAGTAGAGAATCTGGGGAGAGTGAGCTAGGGCCTGCTAAATGTTTTAGATGGTGGCTTAGGGAGTAGAGCTACTCCTAGAATACAGAGGCTGAGACCTGTGTAGAACTAGTAGCCAGAAGAGATTTTTTGGCTGTGTGCCTTTGCTTTATCTTCTGTGTACCACAGGCAGTCATGAAAACAAGGAACAGGGAACTGAATTATGAAAACCTTTGTCATCACCTGACTTTCACTCTACCTTAACTGGGAGATTTGTGTGATATCTCATGAACCATTAACATACCTCAAACAATAGTTCATGGCAACATGAAGTGTTGAGATACCAGATATTTGCAATGTTCCTTCTGAATCATTAGTATCCTCTCCAAAAGACATTTTTGGTGGACCTGTGTTACTATATACTGCAGTTCTTGAGATGGGCACATGCAGATGGAGACTGTCTCTTGTAAGGACACTCAGTGTTCTGAAGTGCATTTAGAAACCTTCAGGAAGTGTGCTGTAATTACATATGTACATCAACACAGCAGCAGGGTCTGAGGTCTCCTGATTCTGCAGATGGAAAGGACATTAGTTAAATGCCTTCTTACTTGTTATAGCCAAAGAAATGACATGATACAGCATGGCTTCTATCTATCTGTCTATATCATCTGATATCAGATCAAAATTGAAACACTTCAAACAAAACACAAGCCACAAGAAGCATTTAGAGATGCTGAAACTTGCAAAATTCACCTTACAAAGTTTGATATTCAATCTGTATTTGGTTGATCCTGTACATTTTGATATAAAGTAGCATTTCTGCCTAAGGAGTTACTGGTAGTAGAAAACTGCTCAGGGTGCCTAATCACTGAACTGGGTCACATTCTAGTACTTAAGTGCCTTACTTTTTGTAAAGCATTCAGAGACTCAAGGATAGAAAGCAGTGCAAAAGAGTTATACATTCATTTGCTTACTGTATGACCATTACTTCAAATCATTTTCCTCTGCTTACTTAGAGTTCAAGCTGCTTTTAATTACAAGGGCAATAGCTTTCTTTCAGACTGAGATGGCCACTCCTGTCATTTTAAAATCTATTTCAGGGCTGTGAAAAAAAGAAACATAGTTAAAAATGAATGAATACAGAGGACAGCATAAAGGTGAAGTGGATAAGAAAGTTAATATAAAGTGACAGTGTGACTTAGGCATAAAATATGGGGTTTCTTTCAAACAGCATTTTTCATCAAAATCTAGTGCTACAAAGTGTACTCAGATTATTTCAAGTGAAATAATATTAGGTCATTGAAAAGGGAAAATTGAAACACTTTCAGCAAATTCTGCCCTCAGAAGTACCTACACAGCTTCTAAGGGCAGAATTCAGGAAAAGGTGTTCCATGGTGTTACTGTAAAACTTCCCTGCAAGTCAGGCATGGAAATCAATGTGTCTAAGTTCAGGAATGAGTTACAGCAGTGGTGAAGAGTCTTTCTGACCCTGTGCTAGAATAAAGACAACATGTTCTCTAGGAGTCCTTTTGGAGCAGGCTGAATGAAAACAACATCAAATCCTATTTCCCTGCAGCTTTCCTCTCTCAAATATTATCTACACTAGGATCTGTTTGGTAACTTCATGCAGTTTGTCCTAAAAGGCACCTTTTCTATCTATCATGATGTGGGCTTTTGTGAAACTGAACAAACAGTCTAACAGCACAGCTGGAAGTCTTGAACTGATATGCTCTGAGTTTATTTGATATGAAAGGTCCTACCTGAAAGAGTCTCCCTTGACTCTCTGGATCAATGGTCCCCACAGAAGGGTGGCTCTCCTCAGGCAAAAACTTCACAGCAGCAGCTGAGGAGGGGAGAGGACAGGAGTAGCTGAGGGTCAGGGATTCCCATCAACATCCTTGCCTTCTTATTCCTGTGCCTGAGTGCTCCAGCTTGGGGTGGCAATAATGCTGTAATGATGAGTGGAGGATGAGTGTGGATGGGAGGCAATAATGAGGGGCACAAATGGAAGAAGAAGAGGAAAAAGAGAACTGCTTCAGCTAGTCCCTCCAGGGTCATCCACTGTGAGGTGGAAGAAGGCATCAGCCAAACCCAACTAACCTGTTGTGTCAGATTTCATCTTAGGAAAATGTCCAAGATTCATTATTTATTAAAGAATGTCATGAGATCTTTGGGGAATAATTTAAATATCACAAATAGTTGTAGATCCTGGCTGCAGTGAGATCAGATGTCATTGATCTCTGGAGCTGATTGAGAATCAAGATTTTACCCCTGCTTACTGAGAAAACTTAGCTTTATTTTAGTTTTGTTCCCCCTACAGTGCTATTAGGATGTAGGAAATGGAAGATTTAATGAAACTGTTTCTACTGGGAAAAGGAGGTGGTAAAAATTTTGAATGAAAGATGTTTATCAGCATTTAGCATCTGTGAGAAATATAAGAGAAATCTACTCCTAAGTTGGCTTAAAAAGAACAGTGGGTTACTTGAGCCTAACTAATACCTTGGAGATTCCAAAGTATCTTGAAGAGAAAAGTTATGTTACATAGATCTCTTTTGGAATGGATGCTGTGCACCTGGGGTGTAATCATGGCTATTTGTCATAGATAACTGTGTATGTGATCAAAGCAAAAACTTCATAAGTCATATCAAGATAACTCACTCTAAAAAAAACCCCAAATCAAAAAAGGTGTTGTAAAGTTGAGTTAAAATTTGACAAAAGAGTGGATATAAAATATTTGTTTTAAAAAAAGGGACTAGGTATGTAGAAAGATACTTTTTCAAGTGATATTTCTGTAACTCAAGCATCTACAGAGGAGAAATTTCCTGACAACTGTAGTTACAAATGCACATATGATATTGTCTGAATTCAACTAAAGCTTCCTCACCTATTTTGCTTAGGGGTGGAAGCACTGTGCAATATTAAATGTGTTCTGTCATGCAGACTCCTTCTGGATTACAGGGTGAGAAGTAATTTTATCATATTTAATTTTACACATTTGGGGCCTAAATTCACATCTAAATAGCTAAAACAGGGCTTGGTGCTGATAAATAAGACATTAGTTAAGCACATGTTTATCCCATTGACTTTACTGAAACTTCTGCACACCCCCAGATGCCTCACCTGACAGATGGCAGCAACACACCCAGATGACTCACCCCACTCCTTGCCCAACCTTTTCTGGTGCACAAAGGTCTCCAACCTCTGCACTCCTGGGCTGTTTAAATACCCTGTGTGGACTGCACTCCTCCCTGAGCCTCTCCTGCTGTCCTGCAAACTTAGCTGTTCACAGGAGAGAAACACTCCCCTGAAGTTCCAAGCCACAGGAAGCAGGAAGTCCCTCAGCTCTTCTGAGAAATTAAACAAGAATTTGAGTGTTATTTTCAACAGGGAACCTTAAATTGTTGGTTTAAAACCTAGAAGAGGGATATGTATCATTTGGTAGAGCTAACAGTCATGGATATTGATTTGCTGACAACATCTGGATACCTGAGTTCATGCAGCAAACTGGGGATAGTCTCCTGATAGTCAGTTGGTGCACATGTGTTTTGGAGGAAAAATACAAAGCAAAGGAAAACTGAAAGGCCTAAGTGGACAATAAATTGCCCTCTTCAACATTTAATTTTGCTGGTAAGACTTTGAAGTTCACAACTGATTTAGATGAATGCTGTTTTAGGGAGCTGTCAGAGCACACGTGATGAGAGGAATGAGGACACATGGATTTGCACGTTTGTTGATTCTACTTGGTTGGAGACATTTGTTTTCCAAAGCTGGATTGGTAACACAAAAAAACATGTCATTGAAGAAAAAAGTATGAAAGAAGACCTTGTTCTGAGGCCTTTTTACTCTCCCATCTCTTTGACTGTGTGAAGAGGCATGAGAGTGAGTGAGAATAACAGAAAATTCAGGCTTGTTAATTACTCCTGAGCATATTACTTGTTCTCACGAGTAAATCCACTGGATTTGGGGTATCAATCACTGTGCTGGGTTTTAAATGTTTTCAAGAATGAGAAGTCTTCTAAGTCCTCTGGGATGTTGTGCTGTATGTGTGTGCCAATTACACTTTTACATCTCATCTCTCTTGTGCACATTTTCCCAGCAGCATCTCCCTTTCCTACTAAGTTATGCTGGCCCAGCAGGCCACAGGATCTGCCTATTAAGCAAGATACCAATGGGTTATGCTCAGAAAGAGCTTTTTTAATTAAAAAAAAAGGGGAAAAAAAAGGAAAAAGAAGTAATAAAGTAGCTGGTTTTGGAAGCAATGGGGGATTGTGAAACAAAACTTCAGTTCTTCAACTCTGTCATGTGAAGATTATGACTTTGCTGCTTTGGTGTAGGTGTAAAGCTCCTTGAGGCAACTGCATGTAAACTAATGCAATACTAGTTCATTGTAGTTTTATGTAAAGGCAAAGCTACAGCTTTAGGAGCAGGTGCTGGGAATAACTGACAGGATGGAAGGAAGGAAGGGTGAAAGAGTGAGAAGGAAAAATAAAGAAAGGAAGAAAGAAAGGAAAGAAAAAGAGAAAGAGAGAAAGGAAGAAAGAAAGAAGTAAAGAAAAAGAAAGAAAGGGAGAAAGAGAGAAAGAAAGGAAGAAAGAAACAAAGAAAGAGAAAGGAAGGAAGAAAGGAAGGAAGGAAGAAGGAAAGAAAGTTCCAAAATTCATAGTGGGTCTGAGGTCATAAATAAAAGCTTAAGTTTGGAGAAAAAAATATTACAAAATTTAAGAACTTCTCTCTGGTTCTATAAATCTATTTTTAAAATTATGATCTCCTTTCAGTGCATATTTTTACCTATGTATATAAATACACAAATGTACACAACTAGAGAAAACACATGTGAGTATATGAATGCTTTGCTGTCACTGTACCTCTCTACTCTGCTACCTAGCCAGGACCCAAGTAACTTTTCACTGAGTAAATGCATGCTTGTATAATGTTGATTTTTGTTTTCCTCTTATCACTCATCTCCTTTCTTAGCCTATATCCAAGATATATGAATTGTACTGTTAGAGAGGGATTTAACATCACCTATTGGCAGATGCTACTTAGCAGTTTACCACTGTTTCAGATGCATTTAAAATAAGCTCTTCAGGCCAAAATTAAACTGCTGATCCCTCTCTAGAGAAAACAAACAGAAAAGAAATTTCTCACAGCTACATCTGGCACTCAACAATCTCATCAGAGGACTGGAAAAAATCTATTCATTATTAGAAAAATTGTCCATTGTTAATAGAGTAAGCAATGGATTCCTGTTCTCATCTCAACTGGGAATGAAGCTTGCTTGCCTGTTTGAACAGAGGTGACAAACACCATTTCTTGATTGAATTCACAGAACATCTGCTTGCACAATCAATCCAGAATATCCTTATGCATAAAACTTAGTTGCTCTGGGTTGAATTATTTTTCTACATCCAATGCTAGCAGAACTTATCATCTGTACACTGACAGCCTAGCACTGCATATAATGTGAACTCGAGATGTATTTTTTGTCTCCCTGAGTATCTTCATAGAGGACAGATGCCTTTTAACTTGCTTTTAACTATATTTCTCTGGTTTTAAACTGAAAAAATATTCAAAAGTCAGTTTCTCTTTTTTGTTGAACTGATATGCTTCTGGTTTGACTAAAAACCTAAATTCAGAGAGGAAAATTCAGAGGATTTCTAAATGATTCCTGTTTAGTCTTTTCCCCTTTCATAGTTCATTATATTTTATTTTATTTTTATTTTATTTTGAGCTGGTTTTGGCTGGGATAAAGTTAGTTTTCTTCATAATAGCTAGTATATGGCTGTGTTTTGGATTTCTGCTGGAAACAGTCACATTTTTACCTCTTCATTAAAGAAAGCAAGGCCCAGTAGAAGGAGAGCAGTCACAGACAGGTGGAAGTAAATTCATAGAGAAGATCAAGGCTAGAACTGTGAATAAAATCTGTGTTTCCTGAGTTTCCCCTAATGCTGTCTCCACTCTCTGATGCTGCCTGTAAGGTGAAGTAATGTATGGAGACTTGCAGTCCCATCTCCTCTTTCATGTACTTCACTGTGTGACGTGAAGGTTGAAACATTCTCAGTGGGGTTTTCAGCTGGGCATGGTCTAATATTTAGGAACAAGTGTACATTGGTGCAGCCAGCAGACTGCTTGATTTGTAATGGCATATCAGAGCACATAAATAACTAGGGAGACACAAGGCACTGTCAGTGCCTGTAAATCCCAGGGAAGCTTGCAGTCGAGGTGACTACATGAATAACAGAGACACAACTCTTTTGCAGGTGCAGTTTTGCAAAGCCAGGTGAGGGAAAAAGTCACAACACATGAATCATTTTAGCTCATGAGTATAATTCTCTGTTGTCAATTCCAGTTCTGTTTGTCATCAGACAAAGACAGTCCAGACAGCAAACCATTACAGCTTGGCATTCTTCTATCCCCAAGGGGCCCGTTTTAAAGAGGCAAATTGATTTTTGCCACCAGACAGTGAGTCATGCATACAAACTAGGAGAGTACTTATGAATCCCTCTTTTCATTTCCCCATGGTGCTGGGTAAGGTGAGTTGTTTGCCTGATTTGTTTAAGAATAGATTTGGGGAAAGAAACAAAACAAAGCAAAACACAAAACCCTAATGTGTTTAACCCCTGCCTCAAGAATACAATATATCTATCAACATTCAACTAAATGTTTTCACTCCCTATGGAAGGCTTAAATTTCTGAATTGCACAAAATTGATATGATCAAATGGTTTCCCACATGCTGTGTATAGAACTTTTTCAACAAATCTTTACTTGGCTACTTTCAGGAATAAGAGAAGAAAGGAACAAAACCCAAGTAAGAGGGATTGATTCTGTTGCTTACACAGAGGCATCTCATGCCTTTTTGAGACACCATAAGGTCCAAGATGCTCACTAGAGCTGCCTAAGATGTGTAATCGAAGCCAGGTAGGACACCAATTCCTAGAGAACCATGTGGGGGAGGAGAGATTTGGATCCAGTCAAAGAAATTGAAAGCAGACTTGTTAAACTAAGCTTATTTCTAGTCAAAGACTAAAACTGAAGTTATCCTCTTCAAATTGAGGAATACTCTATGTTAATAATCTTCACTTCCTCAAGAAACAGTTGTCTTGCTGCAAAGGCCTCCAGTTTTGTTTCTTTTGTTGTCTAGGATTATTTTTCAGCCATTTAATATCAATAGACCAAATCAAACATTTAAAAAAGACTAAATATCAGAGAATTAAATGTTAATGAGCTGGCTTTTGCATTCAAGTTTGCTTTATAAGGTTTCAGTGGCACAGAAAAGAGCTAACAGAAAAAGCATCACCTAGGCTGCCAGACTTGCAGCACACCCTAGAAGCTGCAGATGGAGCAAAAGTGGGCTTGCAGGAGAAAGCAGCTGGAGGCTGGAGAGAGTTAAGCTTAGTTTCTGAAGGCTGAAACTGCTTTTGCTTCAGTATTTCATGGCACATGCCCTTCTTGTCTTCCTCTTTTCTCCCTAGCTCACACTTTGAAACCCTTCTTCAGATGTCAGCCATCAATAGCTGACTTCCTGCCCAAGGTGTATTCAGTCTGAGGCTGACTCTCAACCTTAATGGCTGATGGTGGAATAAGCACTGAAGCCAGTGAGGGAAAAAAAAATGGTATGAAAATAGGACTGGGTATATTTCTGATTTTGTACCTAAAATATCAGTTATTACATTTCAACACAGAGCAACACAATGGGGAAAAAAACCCCTAGTATAAACATCACACCTCCCAGTTTATGCCTTGAAGAAATACATTGTATTCTTCCTGTTTGCATGTCTCCAAATTCTGAAGCCAAATGAATCCAAGAGTGAAAAATAACAAATAAAAGTTAACTTTAATGTATGGCTGAAGTGCCATAAAAATGATGAATACTCTGATCTGTTATGAAAATACAGAATAGTCAATGTGCCTTTCTCAGATGCTATATAATAAGTTTGTGTATGTGTATGGGACATATATAGAAACCTAGATAAAAGCTAAAAGGAGTTCTTATTTAGATTGGAGATAGGAGGGCAGGATTTGGCTCACCTGCTGTAGCTGGTAGAATGTATTGGTCACCTGTGGAGAAAGCAAACTGCCTGGAGAAGAGCTACTCAGCTGGTTACAAATATCACACCTCTCTTGTCTTCAGCTGAGCCCTAATGATTCCTATGAATTGAGGACCTGGTCTTTGATAAGTTGCTAAATCCAGTTGGTTGGTCCCCAGCTGGCAAACACAATGTCCTCAGTTTGACATAGGAATCACATTTCAAATTCCCTGCTATTTTTTTCATTTCCTTTACTGAGAGATGTACTTCACAAAGCAGAAGTTCTGCCACAGAACAAAGAGGTACCAAGTGGTAGATGCAGAGCTAAAAATCACAAAGTTTTTGGAAACCTAAGACTCCAGGGCCTATTTTTTTCTTAAACTTTCCCTGGATAAGCCAAAATCCAGGCCTTCTTTTTACTTCTTCTAGATGTTTTATATTGATGCTCTTCCTAAATTCACAATGATCTTAAATATTTGGAAATATTCACAGATCCTAAATCTCAACCAAGTGCAAACCATAAACCAGTTACAGAAGTGAAAGGCAGCTTTGTAACATGAAGAAGGCAGACAGATTTTTATATTTACTGGGAAAAATATTGGCCCTTGAGTTTAAGCAAACAGAGGAATAGTACAAAGGGTGACTGACTGGTGGAAAACACTGAGCTGAGAAGGAGAGAAAGGAAAATAAATCTCTAGGCATCTATCACTAAGATGTTTAAAAATACAGAGGAGCAAATGAGATGAAAAAGATATAGTGACATGAAACTGGAATAGAGAGGGTGAAAAGAAAAAGCTGCTGCTGAGACATAGAAAGGAGTCAGAGGATGAAAAGACACAGAGCAGTCAAGAAATTAGAAAATAATTGATGAAGAGGGAAAATAGAGAGGTTGCACACTTCATTCATATAAGAAAGGAGTAGCAGTGATGTGGTCAAGAAAAATTAGAAACCAAATCGAATCTTCAGCCCAATTTATGTCATAGCTTTGAAAGAAAGTTGCATGTTTTATGTTTTCAGGAGAAGGATGCATTGTATATTTTTGGTTAGGGTTGGTAATATTGGATTTATTTTTATTAGGAGTAGTAAAAATAGTCCAAGAAAGGTTATTTGGTTTGGGTCTCCTCTCCTCTCCTCTCCTCTCCTCTCCTCTCCTCTCCTCTCCATCTGACAGAGACAGGAAGTATGAGAACTATAAAAAGGAAATTAACTCTGGGATTGGAAGTAGACAATGGAAGACTAAATTGTGACAAAACATCTACTACTTTGTATGAAATGCACTTTTTTCTCAGTTGAGTTTCCAGTAGGAAATTGTCCATATTAAAGCCATCAGTAACACACAGATCAAGAACCATATGAAGAACTTGCCCCCCATCAGAGTACATCCCAGGTTTATCAGCCACTGCTTGCTAGCCTGGAGACAACAGGAAGAGTCTGGTTTGCTGACATGTGTGCTGTACAAATTCTGAACTCTTAATTGTATTTCAGCCTGTAGTCTTTCCAAAAGTAATTCAGTATCTAGTATGGTGTGGTTCAATTAAACTCACCCTTAGAATACCCCTCATTTACTTCTTTCCTCTCAAAAAAGCCCTCTTAAACTTAACTGCTCTAAAAATGCCACTTAACATTCTTAACTGCCACTAAATTCCTACCATTTAGTTATAGTGGTGACATGACATCTTCATGCCAGCTCCAGGATGGTGTCTTGGAAAAGCTCTCCTTTTCACTGGACCCTCCTAGGGAATATGTATTTCCTTTTTCTCCAGGATCCTGAGGATGTGGGTTCTTGTGGTGTGTTGCTCCTAGCCAGCAGCTGAGGACCCACTGAGTCACTCACTCACTCTCCCCACCCTACAGTGAGATAGGAGAGAGGATAAGAATAAAAGCTGAAAACTCATAGGCTGAGATAAAGACAATTTAGTAAGTGAAGCAAAGCTGCATGCTCAAGAAAGCAAAATAAAGAATTCAGTCATTACTTTCTATCTGCAGTCAGATATTTTGGCACTTCCTGAAATGCAAGGTCACAGCATACTCAGCAGCCACTTGGGAATACAAAAGCCATCATTCCATAATTCCATGCATCCCTTCTTTCCTTAGCTTTTACTGCTGAGCACAATGTGATATGAGATAGTCAGTTTAGGCCAGTCTGGGTCAGCTGTGTTGGTTGTGTCCCCTCCCAGCCTCTTGCCCACTCCACAGCCTCCTGTGGGCACAGTGAGGAACAGAGGAAGCCTTGATCCTGCACTGCTCAGCAAGAGCCAAACCACTGCCATGTTGTCATCATTATTTTAGTCACATATCCAAAATCCAGCACCATATGGCTTACTATGTAAAAAGTTAGTTAACTACATCCCAGCCACTTCTCCTGTAAAGTACAACTGGATAAATTCTGCTGTCACTTGTGCCAATGGTTTGAAAATGATTCCTCTTCACATCTGTAGGCAATTAATTAAGATTTATTCAGATATGAATAGCAAGAGGAGTAACTATTGGTTTTGGCTTGTTACTTCTAGTGGAGACAGGTAAATATGAGGAGAGTTAAGGGGGTTTTGTTTTGTTTTGTTTGGGGGTATTTTGTGTTTGTTTGTTTGTTTGGAGGCTTTGATTTGGTTTGCTTTTGGGTTTTTTTTAGATAGAAACTTGCTGAAATGAAAGTACAAGACCAGAAAATGTTTTTAAGAAACAGACCTAAAATAATTCCCAGTGATTTTTTTCATGTAATTAAGGAACATTTCAAGTTCTACTTAAGCTTTAGGGATAAAAAAGACAAGAGAGATTCCTTATTACTGTAGGTTAACAGTGTATTTAATTCTCCAAAGGCACTACCAGCTATAATGACGGGTTCAGTTGTATCCAGCATGGGGTGTGCTGTAGAGCTGGCTGAAAGTGTCTGGAATTGTTTGTGTCCAGCACAGGGCAGTACCTGGGCTGTTCTCATAATGGACACTGTTGCAGCCTTCCCACTAGTATATCTTTGCAACCTACACTTAACACCATCAACCGCTCCTCCCAATGGTGTATCATCTGCAGACTTGCTGAGGGCACTCTCTCTTCTATCATCCAGGTCATGAATAAAGGTATTACACACTGGTTGGATGGCTGAGTCCAGAGGGTTGTGCTCAATGGAGTCAAGTCTGGTTGGCGGCCGGTCACGAGTGGTGTCCCTCAGGGGTCAGTGTTGGGGCCTCTCCTGTTCAACATCTTTATTGATGACTTGGATGAGGGGATAGAGTGCACCCTTAGTAAGTTTGCAGATGACACTAAGCTGGGTGGGAGTGTCGATCTGCTTGAGGGTAGGCAGGCTCTGCAGAGGGACCTAGATAGGCTAGATAGATGGGCAGAGACCAATGGGATGAGTTTTAATAAGGCTAAATGTAAAGTCCTGCATTTTGGGCGTATCAACCCCCAGCAG